>SNQJ01S0291443.1:0-10740 GCA_010110895.2 Picea sitchensis | reverse complement strand
TTAAACATATGATGAGGGACTCATCGAATATGAGCTATATCGAGAAACTGTTATCCTCTTTAATCTCATTAAAAAATAAATAGGTAATCGCCAATCACGGTGGGGGAAAAAATTGAAGGAAGTGGGTCAAGCTTTTGGAAAGCATCATGGTAGTTGTTTGTTGTCATCCTTGAACATGGAACTTTTTTGCGTCTCATCTTACATTTGGGTAATCTACTTTTCTCTTATTCATACCAATTCTATGTGTCATTAGACTTTTTTGGTTCCAATTGAAGATTTCTTTGATTATCGTCACATTATGTTCTTAGTACTGGTTGAGTCAATGCTTCCAAGTCACTTGTCATGCCTCACAATGTTCAAGCGAAGTTTCACCTCAAACCAACCATTCTGCAATATTACCATCTTTCATCCTCGTGTCAGTCCATACTCATTTAATCCACCATCTTACATCACTTTCCGGTGTATGTTTCATGTCGATTATGGGGGAAACATCATGGACCTCCTTTGAGGAGTCTGTTCTTGTCGACTTCAACACATTATCCAAGAATTAAACTTAGAAAATAATTAGTACCTTGGATCCTACATGCCTCAATGGCAGGTCTTCTTTCCTTCAACAATAGGTTTACACGATTGGCCTTTGATAGAAATATTTCACAGATGTTCAACTTTATCTCATTTATTCACATTCGCTAGAATGTACTATGGTACCTTGGGAGTCATTTCCATCATTGGTGTTTTCCCTCTCACTTGTTAATGTTATACATTAATGACCAGTAATATAGTGGTTTCTACCATGTTTGACATCAAGACATTTATTCACATGGCTAGAATCGTACTATTTTGGGATCAGGATGAAGACCCTAGGTTGGGTGCTCACTTTGTTATGTGATTTTCCTAGTTGTGTTGGAGATCATTTGAGTATGCAGAAGATTCCAGTATAACTATCATGTTTCCAATCTCACTAATATATATTTTTTCACATAGATCCACTTTGTATTGGTCTGTGGCTATTTTTTTTCATGTTGTAGCTCCACTGTGTATTCTTTTGTGGCTACGACCTAATTGAGTCATAGAGATATGGATCCACATTTTATTTTTGGTGGCCATATCCTTAGTTGGTGCTTTCATGGATCCTCAGTGTATTGGTTGAAGACCATGCTTTGAGTCAATTGTATTCCAAGCATGGGTATGCCTACCTCGGGGATGATAAGTATATATTGTTTGATGTTTTCTTGCATCTTCTGCCCAACTCCCCTATTCTGGCACCCTTACAAACATGTTTTTGTAAAGTGTTTCGACCACCATCTTTTCTTATGACCTCACACTTTAGGGGGCATCTGTTACACACCAAATTTCCACACTACTAAGTGTGGATTTGTCACACTTAAGTGAGGAAGTGTTTGTCATTATCCCTAGACATATTGGGGGAGAAATATATCATATGAAGGTCAAAATACAATGTGCACATGTATTATTCATTTTTATTGAAAAAAGGAATTTAATTTAGTGTGAGAATCCACCTCACATTTAGTTTCCTAATATTAAGGAGAAGTTGAGAGTCTCATGGATGGTTGATATATTTTCTCAAACCAATATCCTAATTTGATGGATCTTGAGAGATATTTCCTCCCTAAAATCCTTGAGAGATATTTTCTCCCTAAAATACTTGAGAGATATTTTTTCCCTAAAAATCTTGGAGATCCCAATTTAGTGGATATAGTGAGTGATATTCTCCATGGTGGTTAAGCCTCCAACTACTATATAATGAGTGCATTCCAAGGTGAAGCGGGAGAAAGGATTTGAGAGTGTCAAACCTTTAATATTGTGAGGATAATTCATCAAAGTATCATCATTCGGATCTTGATACATTCAGGAAAGGGCTGGACTGGAGAGCTTGGAGGAGCTGCTACAATGTCAACGTTGGTTTGTAATTACTTCACCATGTTTCTCCATTAATATAACTTGGCCTATTTCCCTCATAATTCTTTTTATACATGTATTTATATATAGATAATTATTCTCTTGTATAATGATATATTGTAGGAGTAGAAGGTGTTGTTTTGTTCCTTGCAAACTTTCTTCATCATGATAGAATATCGGATAACAAGACCAAAGATTGAAGATCAATGAGGAAAATCATTGAAAAGGATTAAGTCACACTTATTTCTTCTATCTTCTCTATCTATAAACATAAAGAATAGATCTAAAGAAATTTTAGTGTCCATTTGTTCTTTTTGTTTTCTTTGTCTTGGACAATAGGGGTCTAGATATCCAAGGGAGATTTCACCTGTCCATAGGGGAAATATTCTATAACATGAAGAGAGAAGAGAGTGCACATGTGTGGTGTGTGGGCACAAATTTGTCGTGTTCCCATAGACTCTAAGGAGGAAGAACCATATGGTTACGTGCTAAAAAGAAGAGAACTTGTCACACAGTACCATGAGGAGCCAATCAGAAGAGAGTTTGGTCCTTGGTGTAGTGGCAGTGCGCTAAGTAGGAGAGATGATGGCGTGTAGAGAATTTGTTTGTTGAGTGGAGAGAATGATTTTGTGCAAGGTGGAAATTTGTATATCAGACCAAGAGATGACACGCAGTGGCAGTGTGTGGATTGGACCGGAGGTAGGAGCACATATTTGTGATGCGTAGTTAGGTTAGGAAGCGATGATGCAGATTGGTAGTGCTCCAAAAGATGAGGAAGATGGAGGCTCCCCTAGTGGTGGGCGAGATGAGTTGATAATATTGGATGGTCTTGCATGGATGCAAGTAGATATATCTTTTGGTCACAAGAATTTTAAGAAGAATATGGTATTACCCCCCCTTTGTACCACACCCCTTGCACATTTTAATCAAGAAGAAAAAACAATAGTTAATGAAGATATTGGAGTCGAGGAAAGAGAAGAAGAAGAAATAAGTGACAAAACAAGTGAAGAAGAAGGTGAAGTTAGAAATACTTTACCCCAATCGATAGTAGTGTGGAAATATCTAGACCATAACAACTATAAAGGAGGAACTAATTCTAGTTCAAAGATGGAAAATCAAGATAATAAATTGAGGTTTCTCATGTTCCATGGAATGAGTAAGGATGATGCAGAGAAAAATTGGTTCATCTATGAAGCAATTTGGTCTATAAATAGAGTTATAGATGATGTGGCCAAGATCAAACAACTTGAGACTATGCTCAGGGATAGGGCCCTGACGTGGTACATGAAATATAAGGCTACTATGATAGAGGGACATGCAAGGTCCCTGGATGAGATCAAGCAGGACTTGCTTCGAGAGTTTCAAAATCCGAAGTTAGAGTCCCAATGCATTGAAAAAATCAAGGATTATGACCAACAGTTCAAAATATTGTTGGATAGGATAACGTTTTAGATTCAGGATGTGAAACAAAGAGAGTGGTTCATTTTGGTGTTGCTACCCCATATCCGAGTCCCGCTTACCCAACAAAAGGTGACGACTCAAAGGTTCCTTCGTAACTGGCCAACCTAACCATACAACTACAAGATATGACCAAGATTAAAGTTGTGTGTGAGCGTGTATGGTGTACCACATGCATTTTAGAGGGGCATCGTCAAGATGAGTACTTGGTCCTTCCAAATTATGTGGTGACCGAAAAATCAATTCCATTTCCACTGGGACAATCATAATGGTGTGAAATTTGCAGGAAGTGGGGCAATGTGCCAACCCATTGTCACACATTACAGAAATATCGAACAATGACTCACACCCCATTTTGTGAGTTTTGTAAATACGTAGGCCATGATGTCAATAGCTTTCACTCGTAGTTAATACAATACAATACTCGGGATGCATTATGGGTACAAGAGTAGTAAAAGGGTGGTGAGCATGGTGACGCTAAAAAAGGAAGATATCAATGAGGACCCCAAGGTGGATATGGGAGAAGTCTCAATTGCGGATATGGAGGAGGAGGTGGTATACCCCCCACATTTTTCAATTGCGATGAGATTGGTCATGTCTGAAGATTTTGTACAAAGTCGGAGGTGCTCTGCACATATTGTAACAAGAATAAGAATGGGGAAGCAAACATCCAGGTAGTAAGCCATGGAGGGGATAATATTTGGGCAGACTTTGAACATGGTGAAGACTCAGGTCAAAAACCAAACAGTAAGACAGGATGACACCCCAAACCCCTCCTAAGTTTGATTCTACTCAACAGAAGCAGTTTCTATGCAACATGTAGACATCCCTTAAAGAAGAAAGAGCGCCAAAGGAGATGCAATGCATGACTCAGAGATCTCTTGAAGAGTCTCAGATTCAAGAGGAAGTGCAGAGGGAGATATAGAGGTCGCTAGAGAAAGCACAGACCCAAGAATAAGTGAAATGGGAAATGTAGAGGTTGCAAGAGGAGGCTTGTGCACGTGAGGAACTACAACGCATGATGCAAAGAATTTTGTAAGAGACATGTGCGTGCGAGGAAATTCAACGTGTAACCCAAATATCAATAGAAAAAGCACGCAGACATACTATATTGAGACATGCTAAGAAAATGAATTATGAGGAACAACACCAAGAAGAGTTGCAATGCATATCGTGCACAAAATCCTTACTCAACTTAGGTCGTATGGAAAAATCCGAGGAGAAAGTCGATATCTTATTACACTATTTTTTTTGCTTGCTTAAGGTTCTAGAAGCTGTAAATAAGTTGACCCAAATGTTAACTTCTTTCATGAAAGAACAAGGAGAAGATCCCACCATATCGTCTCCACTGTCGGAGAGGGATGTCTACTAGGCCAACAAGTAGAAACACACTGACCGAGAGTTCAAGATGACAACATAGCTTGGTGGGTACGACATGGATGGAGTCATGTTGGATTTGCGATCTGACATGAATGTTTTTACCAAGAAGTCTTGGGAAGTGATGGGTAAACCTTGTTGGAGAAATTTCTATTTTCAACACACTAGTTTAGTGGAAGTTAACTGACTAGTTCTATTTTAGACTTTCTATTTTTACCATCACTATTATGCATGCATGCATTCCTAAGGAAAGATAACTACTTGATTTCTTTTCTTAATTATGGAATGTTTTGTCCTATATATGAGTGTATTACACTCATTCACTGTATCATATTGATCATGATCTATGTATCAATCATCAGCTCATTGGAGTAGTGTGAATAGATTTTCTCATTCTTCCATATTGAATCTATCTTCCTTTCTTGATAAGATTTGTTTGTACTTTCTTTAGCTATATGTCCTATGCAGGTTTCCATGAAACACTGACATGGTATCAGAGCTATATTTCTTGGAGCAAATCAGACAAGCCAAAGAATAAGGAAAATCAGGGTTTTGGCAAGCTAAATCCGTGGTCGTACCTTTCAGCCGTTATTCCTCTCAAAATGTTACATTTTGGAGGAAACAACTTGTGAGGAAAGTAAATTGGCCCATTTTGGAAGTGGTTTTTTAACCATGTGGCGATATTCCTCACCGTTTGCTCAGAAAGTAAGCCACAAGATAGTCTCATGAAACTGATACGAATCCGTGGCTGTACCTTTCTACATTCATTGCTCCAAAAATATTACGTTTTGGAGGAAACGACTTGGGTGGAAAGTAAATCGGCCCATTTTGGAAGTGGGTTTTCAATCATTTGGTGAGATTCCTCACCGTTTTCTCAGAAAGTAAGACGCAAGATCATCTCTTGAAACTGATACGAATTTTCACTTAAAGTGCCCTTTCTGCCATGATTTCTTATTTTTTCACTTGCAGATTGAGAGTAAATTTTTAGGGGTTATTAGAAATAGTGGGAGATATGGATATGAAAAATATTATACAGTCAAACTTGGTGGTAATCCTCACACCATACAATTATTTTGATTGGAATCCCAATGCGGCATTCCAACTCAAAAGAAAAGGACTATATAATTTGACGATGGCTACATAAACAAAACCTACATCAACGATTGAGAAGATGAGATGGGTGAACCGTAAGGATGAGGCCACATGACTACTTATTGAGTTAATCTCCATTGATTTATGGTTTCATGTTGCTACATGCAAGACTCCAAATGAGATCTGGACCACCCTGGAAGGACTCTTTGGAAAGCAGGATGAGATGCTAGGTCATATGCTTGAGGTAGAGTTGAATACCTTAGACCCTAAAAGTTTTGATAATATACAAGATTTTTTTACTAAATTTAAATCTTTTCTATTAAGCCTGGGTGAATGTGGTATTGATAAGTCCACACAAGAGAAACAACTTATTCTAACAATCGTGGTCAAGCTAGGACTAGAATATGATGTATATGTCTCCAATTTCCATTCTGGCAGATGTCTTTTTGGAACAAATTGGAAAATGCCTACGTTGGCTCAGTTCATTGAGTCTCTTACACAAGAGAAGAAAAAACTCATACAGATGGGCCTCATGAAATATCCCAAAGCACATGCACTCACCATGCATGATGGAAAAGGGTCATACAATCAGAAATCGAAGCAGAAACGAAAGGAGTTATTACATCCAAAGTCAAAAAAATAGGATTCCAAACCCTTCAAGGATTTTTCAAGTTCCAAAGATTCTTCAATTTCCAAAGGGAAGAAGAAGAAGGGAAATCAGTGCACATATTGCAATAAACCGAATAATCAAGAATCCAGATGCATGAAGAAGCAGATCGATCTTATGACACAGGTACTTCAGAGGAATAACCTTGGAGACTTCATTCCTAAAGGATCCAAGAAGAAGGAAGTAGATGATGCGTCTAAGAAAGGTAATCATCATGCTCTGGTTGCAATTAATTTCTCATTTGATTAATGGATTATAGATTCTGGTGCATCACATCATATGGAAGCTAAAGAGGAAGTTTTTACTTCTTTGAGTTCATGCTCTGGACCTCCTATTCTCATGGGGGATGATACTCCAACAATGGTTGCAGGAGAGGGAAGAGTGGAGCTCCCTAATGGAAGTTTTGAGAATGTCTTACATGTTCCAAAGATTTCTATAAACCTACTCTCAGTTTATCAGATCACTCAAACATGTAAAAGGGTTGAATTTACATCAGATTCAATTTCAATAATTGACATGCATGACAATTCCATCATTTCAATTGGTGAGGTGGATCATAATTCAAGGTTATATAAATTCACTAAGTTTTCTGACGATGACTCTATTCTACTTACACATAAGGAGAGTACTTTGCATGCACCTCTAGTGCAACATGCACATACTTTTGTTCTTCCATCAATTTTAGAAATCAGAGATGATTGCATACACTCAGATTCTGTACATGGAAACAAGCAGGTAGTACAGCCAAATAAGAAGCCATCATTGAAGCTTCAGCAGATGCCCAAGAAGGCACAAACCACACTTTAGGCAGTAGACAACCTTGCAGGGAATCCATTGGATTCGAGGAGGAATTGATCTCAGCATGAGGAGTCTTCTCATGTATTTTCATCTTCAGAACCTGCGATGTCCATGCATTGCTATATGGTTCAATATATTGATCCGCAGACCTACAATAAGGCTGTGGGAAATCCATTATGGAAAGAAACCATGTAGGAGGACCATGAATCTCTCCTAGACAACCAGAGTTGGAATCTGGTTCCACTTCCACCAGAAAGAAATATTTTCAGGTGTAGATGGGTCCACAGGATCAAGAGGTACAAGGCTAGACAAGTTGCCAAAGGACTTCATCAGATCCATACATATTTCTATATCTTCACGAAGACTTTCAGTGAGCAGAAGTTTTAGACTTTGCGGGATCGTCTTGCAATGAAGAACACAGTTTCCTAGAAACTACCTTTTCTTCTTTTGATACATTGTCCTTTGAGGGGGGGTTTTGTTCCTACGTGGTTTTCCCTCTTTCCTCATTTTTTTCCAGTGTTCATTAGTTGCATTGTACATGAGTACCTAAAATGGCCTAGTAGCCAGGACTCATTTTTTACTCCATAGTGATATTCAGGGGGGGTGTTGGAGAAATTTCTATTTTCAACACACTAGTTTAGTGGGAATTAACTGACTAGTTCTATTTTTACCATCACTATTATGCATGCATGCATTCCTAAGGAAAGCTAACTGCTTGATTTATTTTCTTAATTATGGAATGTTTTTCCCTATATATGAGTGTATTCCACTCATTGATTGTATCATATTGATTATGATCTATGTATCAACCATCATCTCATTGGAGTAGTGTGAATATATTTTCTCATTTTTCCATATTGAATCTCTCTTCCTTTCTTGATAAGCTTTGTTTGTACTTCCTTTAGTTAGATATCCTGTGTAGGTTTCCATGAAACAATGACAAACCTAAGTTGGTTTAGTTCCCATCCATCTCTGGTTAGCCAATCAATACAAGATCTATCCCATAGGTTGGCTGGAGCAAGTAGAAGTGAAAATTGGAGTGAAGACAAAGAAATTTTTTGAAGTCATCAAGGTCGTTGATGAGTCTAATACATATCCTGAATTACTAGGAATTGACTAGGAATTTGACAATAATGCAGTGTTAAAATTGAAGAAGAGAAAGATGTCCTTTGGAACTGACTCCCTGCATGTGGTCTTTCCACTGGATTCATATGAGGGCGACCACTACAATGAGCCGATAGATGAAGATGCGAGAATATTGGGAGTTGAAAATATTTACAAAGTCACGGGGCATAGGGAGAAATACATCAACCCCATTGTAAATGAAGAACTAGGTTGGAAGAGTGTCAAATATTATGACACGAATTATGAAGATTCCATGGATAGATGGAAGAATACAATTTACAAGGTGTCAACAAGGAGGTGCACACATATCATGAAAAAATAGTGCATGGAGAACTTTGGCTCCTACCGGTATGATGGGGCAGATCTAGTGGAAATATTGATTTCACGGATACAACACATTCATAAGTATTAGCGACCTCACACACTTGACTCAATATTGATAGGGATTTCCGTTGTCTAGTAGGTTGGACATCAAGAATCATATAACGAATGGGGAGCTCTTGAAGCATCTGTGTGCGAAATATTTTGACCAGATGTCAATATCCGACAGTACACCTATCCCTACGAAAGGAGTTGGATCACAAAACAAAGGCATATTGCACATTCCACTATATGAATGATCACAGCCAGTTCCCGGAGAAGCACCCATGTCATCAATTCCCCAATTTTACATTGGGAAACGTAGGAAACCTTTATTACCCCACCATGATCTATTCCCTACCCATCTATTTCCTAAACCAATTGATCATATAGATGAATCCATCAGAACTATCAAAGAAATGATTATGCAATGTATCCTACCAAAGCTGATTTCACTTAATCCCCTCCCTCTATGCGGGCTTTGACCAGTCGTTACCGAATGCGGGTACATGGAAACCTACCCGGGGCTTCTCCACTTATCTGAGACAGTAATCAATTCTCATCGCAGTGCATGGAGCCATGTGTTGCAACTCTGGTGCATAATTACACACATGGGTTCTATCGTATATATTATTATTGTTCTTGAATATCTGACGACGACCATCAAATGTCAAGATCAATGGTCAAAATGACAGGTCCTCCCCACATGTTCGCTACAACTCATTTAGGAACTGATGGCTCATTAACACCATTGGAAAAAGGATAGTCTCTACAACAATCAACATAAGTCTTGGCGTTAATGCAATATATGTCAAAGCGAAGTACAACATGTTGATCCTAATGACCAAACTTGGGGAAAGTTTCAACCAACTAACAAAAAAGACGAGGTAACAAATTCAAAATCATGAATAGTCAGGTGTATGTACATGCCCATTCAATTCAAAACTACCCTCACTCCCCACTCCCTCACCATTTTCTCTATCCTCTTCCCTTAGTGTTGCATATATTCCTCCACCGCCATTACAAATCATGCCTTCACTAATCCTGCTCCCTCCATATATCCCAAATACTCCATCAATAGAACCATCTATTCTAATATGGCTTCATCTAACAAGAAAACAGCCTACCCAAAGTCAAAATCACTTAAAGAACAACCAATTCCCTATCTTGTGCTACCCTTCGGTATCCTAGGTGACAAACTTCCATTCATAAAAGTGACAATTCTCAAATGTGTTGATTACAATGTCTGTGACCCTCATCAATTCCCAGAGTTACAGAGGGATAAACAAATAGAGGTTATTAACCGTGATGATGGCCCCACCAAGACCCTAACGTAGGAATATGCATGACCAATAAGGAAATTTGGCATCCTCTCTCTCCTTATATTCTCGCACTTCATTCTATGCCAAAATGTTCAGTAATGCATAAGTTACTAGTTACTACAACAATCAACATAAATTACTACAACAATCAACATAAGTCTTGGCATTAATGCAATATATGTCAAAGTGAAGCACAACAGGTTGATCCTAATGACCGAACTCGGGGAAGGTTTCAACCAACTCACAAAAAATATGGGATAACAAATTCACACTCGTGAATAGTCAGGTGTATGTATAGGCCCATTCAATTCAAAACTACCCTCACTCCCCACTCCATCACCATTTTTTGTTGATTAAGGTTAGTTTTCATTGATGTCAACCCTTGAAGAAAGCCCCATAGCACAAAGGTTTGGGTAATGGGCCCAAGTTTGTTTGATGTAAATATGACTCATTATTGTTTTGTCATTTTTGATAAGAAGTAAATATGGATGAACTCCAAAGTGGTCCCCTTATGGTGAAAGCCCTCACGGGAAGATGCTTTGCAGAGTAAGAGAACCCATGCTTAATTTTGGAATAATGATATGAAGGACAATGAATTTGTTAGGGAAACTATCCTATATG
>SNQJ01S0291442.1:0-10708 GCA_010110895.2 Picea sitchensis | reverse complement strand
CATCCCCGATACCAAGCTTGGAACAAGGTGAGTGGGTCTTTCACCACTGAGTTGTTCACAAGGGTTTGTAACAGCAAAACCCTCAATCTGTATGTTCAAGAGCAATAACAAGCAATTACCAAAATCCAGAATGAATAAGAGGTGCACCCTAGCCTTGTCTTTATAATTTTTCTTCTATTTTCCTGTTGAGTTAAGTTAACTCGTAGATTTAACCCTAACTCATCCTCCAGCGCTTCTATTTCTTCATTGAGTTATCTTTTAACTCTTTTTCACCTTTTTATCAGGTCAACTTAAGAATATAACCTTAGTTTGGTTGAACCTTCCTCTCAGTGTGAGACTATGGCATGGTGGGGACACCTAGACCACTAAGTCTTCCAAACCTCTTCATCAAGAGGTGGGGGACATTACACTAAGTATGAGGTGAAAAAGGGAAATGGAGAGTGCATATTTGTGAATACGGACATGCAGACCTATGAAATATGAGGAAGAGTAGGGAGGTCCACTTCGAAATGAGAAGTATGACTAAGTATGAAAAAGGTAAAAAATGAATGTGGACCCGCGGACTTGCTGACAGTGGCTTTATACCTCACAGATGCCAACCATGGCTTTGATATCATATTAAATTACACCCATTATAAAGTTACAGAAAGAAAGAGAGTATCATTCAGTATTTGAAATGAGACATACAACATTGATGTTTAACGAGGATCGCTCATACACCCAACTAGCATGGTATTAAAACTTAAGTGTTAACACTTTACATTATTCACTTTATTTATTTCAATGACTAAGTTTACAAAAAAAAATACATAAAATAATTAAATTTTAATGAAAAAAATCATTTTAAAGATTAAAAAGATCCATTAGAGACAAAATATTCAAAGTTTGTTTATCTATATACCATGTAAGTGTTAGTATATCAAAATGGCACCAAGTGTAATACATATCAACAACAAAATACATAATCAATGAGGCTCTAAATGGTCTCTAGAGTCCAGAAAACATGCTACAAGCTACTAGTATACTACATAATAATAGTACATATCATTGATCAACATGATCAATCATCAAACTCATCACCACTGCTAGAAATAGGTACATTTTTGCTAAGGCCATGACAGAGGAGTTCAACAATTAATACCACTGACATCGAGGTACATAAAACACTTTATGATTTTGACTAAATGTCGATCCCATACCCTCATATGTGATAGAATGCAATGAAAATGTTGCAATCCTAGATTCCTACCAGTCCTGAAATCCTGAAAAATATTAAGTCTGTTGAATTTTGAATGGGATATGAAATTCTACCTTCTCCATATAAAGTCCAATGAGGTTGGAACCACTATCAAACATCCTGAAATGATTAATGGTAATGTTAAAAATTTAAGTAAAACAATAAAACGGAAAGATAAAGGAAATGTCAACTTTTACTTACCATTAATTGCAAGCGCTCTTAGTCAAACCTTTTTTTTTTTAAATGAATTTTGTATGTTGGAGGGGTCCAGTAACTACTTGGCTGAGTAGGGTCGGTTTGGTACCAAACCAGCCACCGAACCAATTCCACAGCCGATTCAAATTGGTCATCCATCAACTCAACCAAGTTGATCGAGTCAATTTGACTCGGACTTATTCTAAAAACAAAGTTTGATACTAACCACTAATAAACACAATGATATTACTATTAAACCTTAGTAACTTTATCCTCAAACAAAAAACTTATCAAAAAAAATGATTAAGTACCAAAACTTTTGAACAAAACCACCATACCTTCAAGGCTATGGCTTCCCTTCCAAGATTCCACTCCTCATCTCATCAATTTAGATTTGACACCATGTTATCCCCATTTTGTGTATAACTAAGGAGATCATGTCTCGAAGCCCTCGGGTTGCATATCTGGAAATTCGAGAGACTACATGACCAAAAATACCTTTTTGCACAGATGGAAAACCCACTCACCACCACAAATGGTCACAGTTTTGCAGATGGCATCCACCAAACCAGCTAACTTCCGGAAGGCAGTGGGCCTTGCTCCATGAGGTACAAGTCAGTATTATGGTGAGCATAATTTCAATATTTAAGCCATTTGATTATGTTTTATCTTAGATTTCTCTAGATTTCATGATATGTGCTTGGACATTATGCCTTTTTCTCTACTTCACCTTCGTGGTTGACATTGTGCCCTAGTAAGTGGTTTTCCTTGGGGATGGATTTACTATTGGGGAATCCCTTGATGAGCCATCATACCGTTCCCGACCATACTTATCACTTCCCATCATTATTCCCCACCATTTCTGTAAATGTGATGAACCTGCACAGAATAGATCTAGCTAGAAAATACTACACACATTTACAGAGAGAAATTGAGAAAGAAGGAGAGAGAATAGAAGAATTCTCATTAACCGTAATGAATAATGAATAATTTACACATAATATACTTTGTATAACTCAATGAATGTTCACTGGAGGAGAACCAATGCACCATAGTGGTGGTCTAGAGTGATCTGGATACACACTAGTAGTTACGGGAGTGAACTGCCACCTAGTCTAGTCTCTCGGGCAATTACGGGAGTGAACTGCCACCTAGTCTAGTCTCTCGGGAAATTACGGGAGTGAACTGCCACCTAGTTGAGTTAACTAGTCAACTAGTCTTCAGTTAACTGACTGAACATAGTGTAGTCATGAGTAGATCAAGGAATCAAGGGTTATGCATCCGTCTAGTGATGATCCCAAGGAAAGTGTTCATTAGCATGATGATAATCCCAATATTGCATGGTGACAAAACCAGTGCAGCATCTAGACTCAACTCAACTAGTCAAATTGAAGTGTCAACTGAAGAGAATATTCTCCAGGTGGAATATTCTCCCTTAAAATATAGGAGACTGGATAATGAATAATTATGGCTAATAAGCAAGGAAAAACCTTAAGAAAAAGAAATCCTAGGTGTGTGCGAAGTAACTCCAACACCCCCCCTGAACATCACAGAGTGTAGTCATGAGTAGATCAAGGAATCAAGGGTTATGCATCAGTGTAGTGATGATCCCAAGGCAAGTGCGCATTAGCATGATGATAATCCCAATATTGCAGGGTGACAAAACCAATGCAGCATCTAGACTCAACTCAACTAGTCAAATTGAAGTGTCAACTGAAGAGAATATTCTCCAGGTGGAATATTTTGCCTTAAAATATAGGAGACTGGATAATGACTAATTATGACTAATAATCAAGGAAAAATCTTAGGAAAAAGAAATCCTAGGTGTGTGTGAAGTAACTCCAACACCTCCTCTGAACATCACTATGGTGAAAATAAAAAATGGGTCCTGGCAACGAGGCAATGTTAGGTACCCAAATACAAAAGATACACTGAAATAAAGTGAGGAAAGAGGGAAAACCTCATGGAAAAACCCCCCCCTCAAGGTACAATGTATGTAAAAAGAAGAACTACAGTTGCTAGGAAACTGTGTCATTCACTCCCAGACGACTTCACAGAAAATGGAACTTCTTCTCAGTGAAGGTCTTGGTGAAGATGTTTGCCGTCTGTTCTGTTGAAGGACATAATTGTAGGTCGGTTATCCCCTCTTGTACTAAGTCCCAGATGTAGTGCATGTGGATATCGATGTGCTTCATCCGTTTCCTCTGAACTGGATCTCTGCAAAACTTTAGAGTGCTCTGGTTGTCACACCAGATGATGGTCGACTGGTGAAACTGAATGCCCAAGTCAGTGAGAAAATGTTGTAGCCACATAGCCTGCATGGTTATCTTAACTACCCCTTTGTACTCTGCCTCGGCTGAAGATAGAGCAATGGAATCTTGCTTCTTGCTCGACCAACAGATAGGCCCAAAACTAAGACTGAGTGAGTAACCGGATGTGGACTTGCGATCARTGATATCGCCAKCCCACTCAGAATCGGTAAAACCCARTGAGATCTAATATAGAGTCTATTGCATAATGAATCCCAAAGGTGATGGTGCCATGTACGTATCAAAGGATACGMTTTGCAGCCTTCCAATGTAGCTCATGTGACTCATGCATGAACCTAGAAACTGTGTCAACTGCATAGGAGAGGTCTGGTCTGGAGTGTGTGAGRTACAACAAGATCCCCACTAGTTGTKTGTATAGTGTGTTGTCAACCAGTGGAGTCTCCCTGCCATCCTCAAGTTTGACTCCTGATAGGAAAGGAGTCGGAGAATACTTGTAGTTTGTCATGTGAAATCTCTCAAGGAGACCTCGTRCATACTTGGCCTGATACAGTTTGATGCCTGATGCATCCTGACTAATCTCGAGTMCAAGGAAAAAGTGTAGCGGACCCATGTTCGTCATAAAAAACCTGTCATGTAGAATCATCRTTGAAGTCAAGCAACCGATGATCAACAAATCATTAACATATAGAACTAAGAGTAGAAGTGAATCARTTGTCCTCAGCATGTAGACATTCGTGTTTGATTTACAACATAMAARGTTATGTGACAACTGGTAGCAATCCATCTTGGCATACCATGCCCTCAGAGCTTGCTTGAGKCCATAAAGGGACTTCTTCAGTCAACAGACCAAATACGAGTCATGCACAAATCCCTAGGGMTACTCCATATAGATCTCCTCAGAGAGATCACCATGAAGAAATGCATTATTCACGTCCATCTGATGGGCTTTCCATCCCTTGGTTGTCACAATGGCAAGTGCTAATCATAAGGAATCCATCTTCGCTACTGGAGCGAAGGTCTCATCATAGTCAATACCATGCACCTACTGAAATCCTTTGGAAACAAGCCTGGCTTTGTATCTGCTAATCTGTCCATCCACTGCACTCTTGGTCCTGTAGACCTATCTGCATCTAACAATTTTCCTCCCAAAAGGAAGGGGAACCAAATCCCAAGTCTGGTTCTCGAGGAGGGAGTTGTACTCCTCCTGCATGGAAAATTCCCAAAAGGGATTTCCAACAGCCTCGCTATAAGACTGTGGATATGAAAACTGAAAAAAAAAAATATGCTTGGATGGAAATGCTTCAGTGGAAGTGAGTGCAATAGGAGGATCCTCAAAATCAGATTGAGTCCTCCTAGTATCGGCTGGATCACCAACGAGATCCCATGTATCCTGAAGAGTAGTTTGTGCCCACTTAGGCCCTTTCTCTGGCTCTGCAACTTCATATGGATGATTTGACTCTGCATATGACCATACTAACTCTGAATCTAAGTCATCTGAGTCCTCTGAATCAGAACTCTCATCTGAAGAAGAGTCGGCATGTGCATTCCCATCATCTTGAACAGGTGGAAGAATGAAGGTGTCTGCATGCGGTTGTTGAGGTACATGTAAGACACTTTCCTCGAATTGGACACTACGCTCAATGATGAGCCGGTTCGAGGAAAGATAAATAAGCCTATATCCCTTCACACCATTAGGGTATCCAACAAAAATACACTTAGTGCTCTGTGGATCAAGTGCCTTCCTCTTTTCAAAAGGAATTTGGGCCCATGCACGTGAACCAAAAATGCGAAAGTGGGTCACTTACGGTTTAAGGCCGCTCCAAGCCTCATAGGGGGGTATTATCCTTGACATATCTATAGGTAGATCTGTTTTGGACGTATGTTGAACAATTAAGTGTTTCGACCCATAGTCTCTGTGGTAGTGACTTTGCATGCAGCATGCAAGATGCCATCTCCTTTAGAGATCTGTTTTTCCGCTCAACAACTCCATTTTGTTGTGGAGTGTAGGGAAATGTGTGTTGCAACTGAATCCCTGCCTCATGGAAAATATTATGGATCTCATGATTTACATACTCTCCCCCGTTATCAGTTCGGAGGACTTTGATATTTTTTCTGGACTGTGTCTCAACCAGGGCTTTGAAATCTTTGAGGTGTTGAAAGACCTCAGATTTTTGCCTGAGAAAGTAAATCCATGTAAAACATGAGAAATCATCAACAAAAATGAGAACAAACCTCACTTTTTTGATAGATGGATGCGAAAAAGGACCCATAAGGTCACTGTGGATTAGATCTAAAGGCGTGGAAGCTCTCTGAGACTTTCCTTTGTCGAATTTCTCTTGAGGGTGTTTTCCGAGAACACATCCCTCACATACTCCCTTGGAGAAATGGATGTTTGGTAGACCATCAACCAATATTTGCTTGCTAATTTGTTGCATATATCTGAAAT
This sequence comes from Picea sitchensis, assembly GCA_010110895.2. Taxonomy (NCBI): domain Eukaryota; kingdom Viridiplantae; phylum Streptophyta; class Pinopsida; order Pinales; family Pinaceae; genus Picea; species Picea sitchensis. Next base: position 4,560 of record SNQJ01S0291442.1, on the reverse strand, counting down.
TCAAATGTCCAAACCTTTCATGCCATATCCTACTACTTTCATCAGCATGAGTAAGCAGTAAAGCAGAATCAGGTTCAATGAATTCAAAAAAAGTATAGAATCTAGACTGATGATTTACCTCACTGGTTGCAACCCTGGAGTTGGTTTTCATGTCATAGATGTCCACGGCATTTGGTGTGAATATGACTTTATTTCTGGTGTCGGAATTCATCATTTGATACACGGAGAGAAGGTTGAAGGAAAGTTTGGGAACGTGCAGCACATTCTTGAAGCTTTTGTTGGTGAGTTCAATCCTTCCTTTGTCGGTGACTTCGACTGAAGAGTTGTCCCCCATCAAAATAGGAGGACCTTTGCATGCATCCAATGAAGAATATACTGCTTTTGAGGCAGCCATGTGATGTGATGCTCCTGAATCTACGATTCAAGCATCTGAAGAGGAGTTGATGGAAATCAAGGCATGGCTAGAATTGTCTTTCTTGGGATTCTGATCTTCTGGAATGTGGATATGAATACAAATAATTCAGGACCAAGTTTGGAGAGAATGGTGAGAACCATTTGTTTCTCCTCCTTAGATTTATCAACCCCACGAGCTTTGAGTTGTGACAGTAAATCCTTGAATTTTGTAAAGAAATCTTGGATATTGTTGAAGCTTTTTGGATCCAATGTGAGCAATTCCACCTCCAGCATGTGTCCCCTCATCTCATCCTTTTTTCCAAAGAGTCCTTCCAAGGTGTTCCAGGCTTCATTGGGAGTCTTACAGGAAGATATGTGAAAAAGGAGATCGGGAGAAATAAGATTGCAAATTGTTTTGAGTGCTTCATCCATTCGATTTAAGTACTTGGATTTTTCTATGGATGATATAGGTTATGTATCTATATTCAAGTTTAACCTGTACAATCCTCTGGTTCGGATATGTATGGCTATTTTCTCCTTCCATGCAAACTATTTGTAAGGTGTAAGAATAAATTCTTTTTGGAAATCCATCTTTTCGTTGTCTTCAATCTTTTGTACCTGCAAAAATATTTGGTGTAACTTTTTCTTAGCAGTCCGTCGACTCTGATACCATGTAAATGTGATGAAGCTACACAAAGTATATCTAGCTAGAAAATACTACATACATTTGCAGAGAGAAATTGAGAAAGAAGGAGAGAAAGAATAGAAGAATTATCATTAAGCATAATGAATAATGAATAATTTACACATGATATACTATGTATAACTCAATGAATGTGCACTGGAGGAGAACCAATGCACCATAGTGGTGGTATAGAGTGATATGGACACACACCAACAATTACAGGAGTGAACTTCCACCTAGTCTAGTCTCTCGGGAAATTACGGGAGTGAATTGCCACATAGTTGAGTTAACTAGTCAACCAATATTCAGTTAACTGACTGAACATATCAAGGAATCAAGGGTAATGCGCCAGTCTGGTGATGATCCCAAGGAAAGTGTGTATTAGCATGGTGATGATCCCAATGTTGCATGATGACAAAACCAATGCATCATCTAAACTCAACTCAACTAGTCAAACTAAAGTGTCAATTGAAGAGAACATTCTCCAGGTGGAATATTTTCCCCTAAAATATAGGAGACTGGATAATGACTAATTATGACTAATAAACAAGGTGAAACCTTAGGAAAAAAAAATCCTAGGTGTGTGTGAAGTAACTCCAACAATTTTCTTATCTCTTGGGATCGTAAGGTGTATTGACCCAAGAATGGGTTGTCCCTCATTCTATGGGAAGAAGGGGCTAAAGGCCTAGAAGGGTTGATGTTGGGTAAAAGATAAAATCCTTATATAAACCTTCCAGATGCTTCGCCCAGTGATCACCCAAGAAAGAAATGAAATGTTTATCTTTAAATAAAGTGGACCCACAGTATAATAAAGAATGCTTAAAAGGTTAGTTGAAAGATAGGAGGTCTCATCATGAGTCGACCTATCACGTCCATGGATATCTAGTGGTATGACATTGTCATGATCTGGTCACCAAACCAGGGAAATGGCTCTCAGTTACATGGTTGAGAGAAAGGGGGTCTAATCACGAGTCAGCCTTCTCATTTCCATTAGGTATTTGTGGGTGACATTGCCACCACCTAGTCACCACACCAAGGCAATGACCTTCAATATCTCCTTATGCTATATTGAAGGAAAATAAAGAAAGAAATATGAAAGGTAATTGATGGGCTTGGAAAAAGTGCATTATGGACGAAGGTACCACACACCCTCTACAAAGGCACCCATGAATGAGACACTACGACCCTTTATATGCCATGAGCCCTATGCCCATTGAGTCTTGACCCCTACCACCTCATCCACTTTACATGGATTAGAGAGGGATATCTTGGAAGTTCTCCTTGACCTAGGGCAAGACCTACCAAATAGGACACCTCGTCAACCTTCCCATACTTAAGCTTGACAAGTCGCATAGTGTCTTTGAGTTGTTAATTGTTTGATATAGTGATCTTTGATGCACATGCTTAGATGGATTATTTATTGATTGGATCCACTTATCATTATGTTATGACTTGAGATCCTTGGAGGGTGTGTTCATTTGTCTTTGCAGGACCTAGTTGGTGGACAGTTTTGGGAGAATAAGCCTAGCTTGGGCTTCCATGGGGCTACAAGCCCACAGGTTGGATGTTAGGGGCTTGCATGTCAGATGAGAGAGATCGAACTTGGACGGCCTTGATGATGACTTGGATGACCTATCCCACCCCTTACTTGCCAAACAATTTTCCCAGGAGGGGAAAAACGTTCCACTTTTGAGCTTGACATCATGATCTTGGGGGGTTAGGGCATGGTGGTGAGGTGCCACTCTTTGACACATGGATGTTTGAGGAGGAGAAGGGTCTTCACCATGATATGAGTGCCTAGATGCTTGACATGTGGCCTTTGGAGGCCCATCCTTACTTCTCCAACACCAACGACTTCCTCAAAGTGGAAAAATGTCCCCTAAAGGGGTGATGTCCTCCTAAATTAGAGTTTAATTTGTGCAAAAAGTGAAATTTTAAGTGAATTTTTTAATATTACTTTGTCAAGGGGGCAAGATTAGGGTTGTTGACCCCTAATCTTATGTTTTACACCTTAATTTGTGGACAAGCTATGTTAGCTACATTTTGTATAAAAAGAGATCATAAGTGTTGGGCCTGTGATATGACTGATTTTATGACGTTAATTAGATCCTTTTTGTCAAATGTGTATATGCATTTTTCCTGTTTTGAAGAGTTTTTAAAGATCTTTTGTGTCAAAACACTATGATCCACACCAGGTATGCATAATTCATGTTTTGCAATGATTTTGAGTTTAAATCAATATGTTTTTAATGTCCCAGGAGACTAATTCATGTTTTGTATGTCACGGGGAAAAATCAAAGTTGTTTTTGCTTCCAACACTCAGTCTGGTACTCCATCCAACACTCAGTCTGGTACTCCATCTGACACTCCGTCCTGCACAAAAACGATGGACGATTTGGCGGTTATGGTATTGGCGGTCGGTGATGGGAAAATCAAAGACATGGGTTTTGCTCATGTTCATGCCCTGCAAGTACTGAACTCTTGAAAACTCGATTTGGATTGTTAAGTTGGGTGATTATTGGCTTGCTTCATTTCGGCAGTTAGGGCATCATTGAATGTAATTTACTGTTTTTAGAAGAGGTTCAACCCTCTAGCAGTCGACCTCTCAGTCTATAAAGATTATAAATACCATCTTGGTGGTCATACAATAGGAGAGAAGTCCAGGAAGTCATGTGTTAGAGGGAAAAGACAATTTCCCTCTGTTTTTCCATTTTCATTTTGCCAGAATTGTTTAAAACTGTGTTTTTAGTTTAATGGTGAATTTGTGTTGTTGAAGATCGTGGTGTGCATTTGAAGAGTGACCACGACTTGTTGGGGGGCCCACCAGCAGTCTGGGTAACTATTCTATGTGTTTATTTGTGAATTAGATAGCGTAGATGCATTTTTATTCATTTTTTTGTACATGAATTATCATTTTACTTCTTTGTTATTTAATTTGTTGTTTATGATTTAATTAATTTAACTTAGTTTTTACAGGTTATTCTGAGGAATCTTGTTAGTATGCAATGATTTATTAGTTAGCAGAAGCAATCTTGCAAGCTTAGACACTAACCCTTGTATGTAATTAAAAGAGAGCTAGAATTTCTACACGCTGAAATAGAGTCTGAAACATAGTTAAAAACAGAGTTTTAAAACAAAAAATTTAATTCATGCTTTCTTTGATAGAGTTTCGGTGGATGGATAGTCATTAGTCTTTAGTTTTCAATTCTAGTTTGTTGATCTAGTTGCCATTTATATTTATTTATTTAATTCGTCATTTAGTTGTTTATTTTCTTTCTTGGCATATGATGAAATAGTGTTTAATTTATGTTTATAAGCATTTCTCTTTTTGCAATTTGAATTGTCAAAATAGAACTAGTTTAGTTTAATTCATGCAATTTATTACTTAGATTTAGGTTGCAATTTCAATTTGTAGTTAATGATTGAATTTAGTTATGAGTTTGTTTACGTAGTATAGAGTGCAATTGAATTTCATAATCTCT
>SNQJ01S0291439.1:0-10740 GCA_010110895.2 Picea sitchensis | reverse complement strand
GTGTTCATTGCATTTCCATTTCAATTATGGTCATACAGTTGGCAAGACACCAAAACCTTTACTCATTTGACTTTTTTTGTTGTTAATATGATTTCATTTTTATGAGACTGTGATGATATTCTAATGATTATGATTGAGTCCTTGATTCAATGGTGGTTTGATGTTCTATTGCTTTCGATCCAATTCGATGGGTTCATAACAACGCATTAACATGGTGATTAGATCCTTAATTCAATAGTTTCATACAATGCACAAGTTTAATTGTCAAATCCTTATTCAAAACATTGTTTTGATTTTAAAACCATGCAAACACTATGCTTGTGCAAATATTTGTTCGACTTACCATAGTTTTCGTTAATTGTTTGGATGGCATTACTTTTAACACATTGCAATAGTGATTTGAATCACCATATGTGTCGTCGTTTGTACATTTGGATATGATTGTTTTGCATGGGTTGATTTCATTCCACCACCCTCGCACACTTAGGCATTAATGCCCACCTTCTAGCCTGGGTTACCTCTATTGGTTTTCGGGGAAGCCTGTGAGCTATCGGTCCTGCGTATACCCTGTCCAAACCCTTGACCGTTTACCCTACTCACTGTGTATTCTGTTCTATGGCACCTGTGGTGCGCATAGAACCAAATGGTATCCAAACTTTGCTACTATTCGACAATGCTCGTGAGGATTTGGAAAATAGTGGTTGGCTAGTTTTTATCCAAATATTTGAGGGTTTCAACCTTTCGGTTGCCCAACAGTTCGCCCTCACCTTCGACGGATGCAGGGATAAGGTTGGAGACATATAGCTCGAGCTAAATGAAGAATTCCTAAGCTCAGCTATAGGACTACCAGCTACAGGGAAAAGGTGGTTTAAAAATTCCAAAGTGGACGACGTGTCGTGGCCGCTCCTATTCACATTAAGAAAGATTGTTAGTTGTGATAGAGGTATGTCTGTCACTACCCTCAAACCCAAGTGGCACGATCGTTTGGCAATTGTTAAGAAGTTTGTGACCTGCGAAGGTCGTTATGGCTTGGTATTTCTATATCATCTTCGGTTATTGATGAATTTTATAGACTACCCTCTGAATATGCCACATTATCTTTTACATAGTCTGTACAAGATGTCCAAACGATTTAAGCGTGAGAAGGCTGATAGCATCCTTTTCCATCACTGCTTGATCAAAGTCATTATCGTTCATCATCTGAGCCTTAGTGGTGACTGTTGGCAAGCCTTCCTATCTAGGAATGGCTTTTCCACCCCCGAGTGTGTCCAAGTGGACAAGGTTGTGGTTACTGAAACTCTGGTTGTGCCTATAGTGCCATCTCCTGCCCTTCTACCCCCTGTCAAACCCTCGAATTGCCCCAACATTGATGTACCTGATACCATGGCCGACCCGTGTGACAATACTAAGGTCGTCAAGAGGCCTGTAAGGAAGAAAGGCAAAGGTGATACTGGTGTCAACAGTAAGGGAAAGAAAAATGCACGATGGATATCGAAATGTGCTCAGAACAAGCCTAAACAGAGCACTGACCAAAAGCCTATCGTCTTGAGCAAGGATTCAGACTCGGAGATCGAACGTTTCCTAGCCGAGGAATACCCCTATTCTCATGGCCTCTTCTCTATGGAACCTTATGACTATGTTTCCAACTTACCTTCGTGCCTCAAGAACGACCCTAACTTCCCAGGAATTAAGCTTCACAGTGAAACCCCTGGTAACTTGAATGAACCCTCACCTGTGATGTCAAGGCCCGATCAATCACCGTGTATTCAATGCAATTCCTGGCTTGAACGTTACTACACGGACGCCCCCCTGTTGCAATCTAAGATCAAATCATTAGAGGAACGAGTGACAGTGTTGTCAAAGGAGAATGACAGGCTACAAGCCAACGAGAAGAAGCAAAAGACCACCGGTTCAATTGTCTTCAGAAATGTTGAGACAGCAACGGCCTTTGTCAATTCAAATTTATCCTGGTCGAATCATTTTCCTACTGTCCAGGTATGTATTTCAACATCGATTTTGTTTTATGAGTTGTTTTGAATTAGTATGACCGATGGGGTTTGCTTTCAATTACTTCTGTTCATTTTAAAACGATTATGTTATTTTTGAATTACCAAAAATGATTTCGTTATGAATCATGTACAGAAGATTTATTTGCTAAACTCAGACACAGCTATGATTTGGTTAATGCGATTTTATTGTTCTCAGATTAGTATAACGATTGTGTCAGCCCTGAGTTAGTTCGATTTATTTCTTATGGTTTGATTCTGAAACGATGTTGTATGCCCTCAATTAGCATGGTCGTTTGTATATGTGTTGAAGATTGGTTTGATATAGTTCTATTAGTTTTGAATTAAAGAACGATTCTGTTAGTTATGTTTAGATTCAACAAGGATTTTGTTAAGTTCTGATTCGACATAAACTATTTGAATTTGTATTGAATAAATATGAAAGATTTGTTGTTTGGATTGAGATTGATTCAAAAATGATTTCGTCAATTTCGAATTATTCTGCCTTCTCCGAATTGGTAATAAAAAGTGTTTGGAAGATTGTATATTTCCCCTGTTACCATTCGGTTAATTGACCACGAGTCTGTCTGTTTCAAATTGGCATAAAGATTTAGTTACTTCTGGAATGAATGATTTGTTTTGTTTTCAATTGGTAATTAAATATTTGTTTAATAGTTCGAATATATTTCTGTTAGTTTTGGATTGATTAAAAACGATTTTGTTTGCAAATAAGACCAGCTACAGAATCGTGAGATTCTGTAGCTAGTCTTAAAATTTAGATTTTTTTTAATTTTACAAATAAAACATTATCTAAACTTGTCTATTCTTGTCCACTTTCAGGTGCATACGAATTTCAATGACCAATTGGATATGTTGTGGCAGTTCAGATCATGCTTTTTGTGATATAGCTTTATTTTAGGTGGTTAGCTTAAGTCAGAAATAGAAACTTGGGAGATTATTCCCAGATTTTTTGTAAACTGTGTTTGATAATTCCCACAGGGATGTTTTACCCTGTGGTCTTTAAATACTTGTTATTTTTTTGTAATGAACCCATCATCACTGTGGGGAAACAAAATACTATGGACTTATGAAGATACAAACTGGAATGAAAGTGGATGTTTTGTAACAAGCTTTAGCTTTCAATATATCAAACTTTTATTTCGAGTTTTGTTTATATCAGTTTGCAATCTAATTATCGACTACTTTAGCTATCATAATTTTTTGCAGGTTGATGTGACTTGGCTTATGTGTTGTCCATATTTGATCTCTCTTATTTTAAGTACAGCAATTACCTTGCTTCAATTTAATGAATAAAGGGTTTATCTTCTTCGTTAATTGGACTGTTCTGTACAAATCTTTGCACAGGGATTTATCTAACTGCAATGATTTGTAAATTATAAGATTGTTGTCATTTTTTATGTCTTGTTTGTCCTATTATTCATATTCAAAGAGCACCACTGCTTCCTGTTTACAAGAAGTCTGTGGAAAATCTGGTGCGGGTTTCCTACCATCAAACAGCTGAATTGGATACTTTGCACGGGACAAATTGGAAAGCGTTATTACAGGTTAGTTTACTAGTGTTATTTAAGTAGTTTAGATACATATATGTAGTTCAGATTTATAGTTAGGATTATTATTTTAATCGCTCAGCTTAGATAATTGTCATTTTATTTTTTGCTTTATAAAATTATAAAATTCAAAAAATAATAGCTTTGCTGTCATAGGACAGCTCACAAATGGTTTTTTCAGGTTTTCGATTTAAAATCTGTTATCTATAAATATTTTACATTTGTAGTTGGATCTAATTCTATTGATAATTGAACATTTAATTTCATAGAATTATTGTTGTATAGTATAGACAATAGACTGTATATATTTATTTCAGATTTGTTTATTAGTTTGCTTTAATTGTTGTTTTCATTTAGATTAGTTACTTTAGTTAGTTTTCTTTCATTTTCCTAGGACTTAGATCGGCCAACGGAGCCACTAAACCCGTTGGGGTGGATCATCCCAAACGGCTTGGGTTATTTAGACAACCCCAGACCGGATCCACTCCTCTAGTTGACGAGCGTTCATTTTCCCTCGTCAACAAATGGCGCTAGAAGGAGGGCCTGAAATTTATTAATGGCACGAGGCAGTCGTAAGACTCCTCCACCAGCCAACCTCTCACCTATAGTGATGAGAAGTCATTCAAATGAAAACATCCCCCCTCAAACAGCAACCACATCAAACGACGATCTACGGATCACAGTTGAACCAGCAACCCCAAATCCTACAGGTGGTGACGTACAGGAGATTGTCCGCCAATCTCTCTTAAGAACACATAGTGCCTTCGCCCATTTAAGGCAACCAAATCGGCCTTTATACCAACATTTATATTTCTCTGATATCAGAGAATAGCTTGGAGGCACTAACCTCACTTTGAACCCTACAGATCCAATCCTCAATCCTGCTGCAGGAGGATCTGGAATACCACCCTCACCACCTCCATCACCTCCTTCTTCTTCGGGAGAAGACTCTTCTGACGAAGGTAGTTCTCCTTCTCATCCTTCCACACTGCCTACACTAATGGCCAACCAGAAAAATCCTGCCAGACCTTGGCTCGACCAGGATGCAGTAGCCGTACCTGGGCCACAACATCCCTTACCCAAACATCCGAAGAAGTGGCTTCCCAAGTTTGACCCTGACTCTAAACAGATCGTCGAAGATCACATTAAAAATTTTATGTTAGCCATTAGACTCCGCAATGTAGAGCATGAAGACGTAGTCTGTAGGTTGTTCCCCTACACTTTCAAGGGCAATGCATCTACATGGTACTTTTCCCAGCAACCCCATACCATCGTGTCTTGGGAGAAGTTTGAATCCTGCTTTCTGGAAAAGTTCGGAGACGATAAGTCCCCAGAAGTCCTAGTCATGGAGCTTTCTAGCTTAAGAATGAACCCAAAAGAGAAAATTAAAGACTTTAATCAAAGATTCTTAGCACTAAAGAACTGAATCCCTACGGACTCGATTAGCATACTATACTAAAGCCTTGCATCAAAGTATAGCCATTTGGGTTAAACAATCTAAGAAATCCACATTGTTAGAGGCCTTCGAGGAGGCCAGCCAGATTGAAAAAGACATCCTTAGTTTAAAAGACACTACTAGCAACGAAACAGAGACTAGTTCATCCTCCAAAAAGAAGATCGAAATCCTCCCTAGACCTGCTCAAAATAAAACACAACATGAAAGCTCTGATTTAGAAAACTTAACTAAAGTCGTTCAAAAACTATCAAATCAAGTTATAGATTTGAAAAGGACGGCCGAAGAAGCTTCTTCGAGCAAAGGGCCTTACAAACCCCCGTTCATGAAGCCTTTTCCCACCAACCGACCTAATCTGAATATCGAGGGCCTTAATCTGGAAAGTCTGCAATACGCCCTTCAAACAATTCTAGAAGCCCAGGATAACTTGATGCCTCCTGAGATTCCTGAGGAAGTTGTTGAACAAGAGATAGTTCAAGAATAAGAATCTTCTCTGAACATTTTTGGACACTTCTCGGATAGTATTTTTCAAGCTAACTTCGAGACAGTACATCCCTACAATACTAGGAGTAAGGCGGCAAACAAACCTTCTTCCAAAAGCACTACGACTTTGTCCCCAAAGAAATCTAAACCAGCTAAGACTAAACAGAGTCATGTAAACCCCAACTTAGATTATGATTTAGTTGAAGATCTAAAAAATTTAAGGGCTAACATTTCTGTTTATGAGTTATTAAAATTTCCGTTTCTGCTACAAAAAATGTTACAAAACATCGCAGAGAATAGCAAAAATGGTAATTCAAGCAGTAACAAGGTTGTTCAGAACAAAGTTCCTTAGAAGACTTCCACTAAGAATAATCTTGATCCTCACGATAAAGGAAGTATTCTTGTAAATAATGTAACAAATGTAGATAAATTAGCTTTAGAGACTGTGAGTAAAAAGCCACAAGCTTCCACCCTTAGTACTCGCAGGAATGTACCTCCATTTTTGTTAACTTTCGAAATCTTTAATAGGAATGTGCACAATTGTATGGTAGACTCAAGAGTGTCATCCAATGTGATGCCATGGTCTGTATGTCAAAATATTAATGCTAAAGTTGAACCATCCACTTTAAAAATCATCCAACTTGGTCGAACTAGTGTTAAAGTCGTAGGCGAATTAAGGAATGTGCTTATAATATTATCGTCTAACCCCAAAGTTCATCAAGTGATTGATATTATTGTTGTGGATATTCCAGAAGTGTATGGTCTATTTTTAAGCAGGGACTGGTCAGAGCAGCTACATGGCTATTTCGCGATAGATTGGTCTCACCTATGGCTACCCGAGAATGGAAAGCCCAACAAGATCAAGGTAAATCATGAATGTTGCCTTAAGTTCACGGTCAGAGATTTGAACGATCCCAATGAGCCATTTACACCTTCTGTCGATTCACCCGAAATACGAGGGATGGATACCTTTTTTGGCAATTTCATGGCCGAGACTTCAGCTATTACCAACCCAGAACAACAGTCCAAAATTGTAGCATATGTGCAGCCAGCAGCTTCTACACAATGGTCTCATGCACCCGATAAAAACCAAATTTGGTCTCTTTACTTTGACGGCTTAAAATCCAAGGAAGGAGCAGGTGCAGGCTGCGTTATTATTGATCTGGCAGGTAATAAAACCTTGATTACATGTAGGTTAGAATTTGAATGTACTAATAACACAGCAGAATATGAGGCTTTACTGCAGGGGCTCAGAAAAGCTCTAGATATGAACATTCAAAACTTGACTGTCTTTGGCGATTCGGAAATCGTGGTTAGACAGGTAAGAGATTCTATCCACTGTCTTTCTCCGCATATTAAAAGCTACCAATCCGAGGTATGGAATTTAATGAATAAATTTTCTGCTTTCAATATAAATTCTATTCCTAGATTGGGAACTGATGATAATCCCTAGTGCATTAATTTAGGCGTGGGGTGTTCTGAACAAGAAAAAGTTGCACTTATTAAATTGTTTAAAGAATTTAAAGATGTTTTTGCATGGACGTATGATGACCTTAAAACTTTGGACCCTAACATCATACAACACGTCATTCCTATGAAACCCCAAACCTTACCCTTTCAACAAAAATTAAGAAAAATGCACCCTAAGCTCGAACCGACCGTCAAAAAAGAATTAAATAAACTTCTTAATGCTAAGATAATTTTCCAAGTTAGGCACACTCAATGGGTTTCTAACCTTGTCCCTGTCCAGAAGAAAAGTGGGGAAATTCAACTTTGCGTCGATTTTCGAAACCTTAATAAAGCATCTGATAAAGACAACTACCCTGTCCCACCCATGGAACAGTTCCTTCAACAGGTATCTGGTTCTGAGAGACTATCCTTATTGGATGGTTTTTCAGGGTACAACCAAGTCCTGATGTCTCCTCCAGACCAACTTAAAACTACCTTCCGCACTCCATGGGGCACCTACGCTTACAGGAAAATGCCCTTTGGACTGATTAATGCCGGTGCCACTTTCCATAGAGTGATGGACATCGCTTTCCGAGGCTTAATCAATCAATCCGTCGTAGTTTACTTAGATGGTGTTACTGTATTTTCAAAAAACAAAACTGATCATCTAGCTCATTTAAGAGTCGTTCTACAGCGATGTCATAAATATGGCATTTCCTTGAATCCTAAAAAATCTATCTTCACAGTAGAACAAGGTAAACTCTTAGGATTCATTGTGTCAAGCAAATGGATGATTATCGACCCTGAAAGGACTCAAGTCATCTCGAAACTTCCCCCTCCCTCATCCAAAAAGTCTATGCAGTCTTTCTTAGGCCAGATAAACTTTGTCAAGAGATTTGTCCCCAGTTTCTCCGAAATGGTCAGACCTTTACAAAATTTAATTAAAAAAGACGCACAATATCATTGGGGACCCTTAGAAAACCAAGATTTTAATGCAATAAAAAAGGCCATAATAGACGCTCCTTCTCTCATGAGCCTTGAATTTTCGCAAGACTTCACGCTCTACACTTTTGCTTCTGACCGCTCCTACGTTGTCGTCCTAACTCAAAAGAACACTAAAAACAATGAAGTACCCATTGCCTTTATGAGCTCTGCTTTCAAAGGCGCGGAACTTAATTACCTAGCGATAGATCAGAAAGCCTACGCTGTTTTCAAAGTAGTCAAACACTTCCGGTCTTATCTTTTGAAATCTAGGACGAAAGTTATTGTCCCTTATCCAGCTGTCAGGAACCTGTTAGTGCAGAAAGAACTAGGCGAAAAGAGGGCGAACTGGGTTACCTCCTTACAGGAGTACGACATAGAAATTACCCCAGCTCAGATAGTGAGAGGCCAAGGGTTATGTAAGTTAGTTTTTGATTTAGCAGCATGACAGCAAGAAGAAAACGATAGGTCAAACCTAGGACAGCACAATCCAAATGCGATCTGTTGTGCACAAAACTCTGTCAGTCTTTGGTATGACGATATAAAATTCTGTCTTGAGCAAGGGTCATCCCCCCGTCACCTGGATCTCACTAAGAGAAGAGCGTTAAGATCAAAATATTCCTCCTTTCATTTGATTAATGGTATTATGTTTCGTCAAAATTTTGATGGCATATTAATGCGTTGTCTTGAGAAAGACGAAGCAGAAAAAGTCTTACTAGAGTTGCACGTAGGAGAAGCTGGTGAGCATTTTGGTGGTGACACCACTGCCCATAAAGTTTTGAGAGCGGGTTATTACTGGCCCACGTGTTTTAGAGACGCCCATGCCTTGTGTCGTAAGTGTATTATTTTTCAAAAAGCATCCGGGCGCATACAGAAACCAGCCTTTCCTTTGCATCCTGTTTCGGTGGACTCCCCTTTTCAGCAGTGGGGCCTCGATATTATAGGTCCAATCAATCCGCCATCCTCTCAGCAACATAGGTTTATCATAACAACCACAGATTACTTCACCAGGTGATCTAAAGATACCGCATTAAGAACTATGAATACCAGTCAGGTAATTGCCTTTCTAAAATCGAATATTATTACTCGTTTTGGTATTCCTGACTGTTTAGTATTCGATAATGCTTCTTATTTTTTGTCTCTTGAGATGAGCGAGTTCTCTCTAGAAAAATGAATTAAATTGAAGTATTATGCCAGCTATTACCCCCAGGTCAATGGATTGGCAGAATCAACAAATAAGAATTTGATTAAAATTATCAAGAGAACGGTAGCTAAAAATCACAAAAACTGGCACAATGCACTGTTAAATGCAATCTGGGCTGATAGGGTAACACCAAAAAATGTTGCAGATAACTCTCCCTTCTTTCTCGTCTATGGCAGAGAAGCAATTCTGCCACCACACATTCTTCTTCCCTCACTACAACTATCACAGAAAATACAAGAGGAAGACTATCCCCCTTTGGAAAAACGAATTAACGCTTTAATGAAACTAGAAGAGGTAAGAGCCCAAGCTAAACGTAAGTTAGATCAGCATCAACTAGTGTTCAAAAGATGATTTGATTCTAACTCTGCCTCTGATAGGAACTTCGAAGTAGGTGACCTTGCCTTGAAATGGGACAAACCGCATGAGGGAAAGGGAGAGCACACGAAATTTCAGAACTTATGGCTTGGACCGTTTTTAATTGCTGAGAAATTGGGTCCAAGCTCTTTTCGATTGCAGAATCTAGAGGGACAGCCTGACACCTATCCAGTGAATGGCCAAGCTCTAAAAGGATTTTTCGCTTGATGACAACCCTTTGTATACTATGTAAATATTTTCTTTTGTTTTCTTTTCTTTTACTATTTTGGTTTTGATTTTTTCCCTTGTACTTATCAGCTTTTATTTTTGGAAATACGCATACCTAATTTTTGGAACTGTTCAGACAAAGAAAACAGAAAATTCTTTCACTAAAATGACCGCTAAAAAATTGTATAAACATCAATTATATACTTCTGAAATTTACATCTGTGTTGAGAAAAGACTGTTGTTTGAAAGAAGTTAACTGATTTCGATCTCTGAAATAAGCCTATCACGATCATCCATTATGTTTTTCCATTGTCCCTGTTCCTTAAGGGAACTACTCAGAAAGATGTCTCCCTGCTTTAGAAGGTTGGTTCTGTAAATAAACCATCTCTGGATCTTAATGAAGGACAGTTAAAAAATTCTTTCAAGGTCTGTAAAAAAATGTTTAAAATATCAGAATTTTCAGCGTCACCCCGCTCAATTATATACCTTTAAAAAATTAAATCATAAAAGAGCTGTGGGAAGTGCTTTTTAACCCATCGGGATGCTGAACAGGTCTGCTGGCAGTGGGTAAATGCATGCATGACGCAAAGACAACTTCGTCGGGGTACTGAACAGGCCTGCTGGCAGCGAAGAAATGTCGGGTATATGAAAATTTGCAAATATGGAATCTCTTGACCTTAAAATGTCCTTTATTCTGATCTAGAACTTCTTGGCAGGATATGGATGTCAGAGTGGGTTAAATGGAAACCCTGTCGAGGCTATGAACGCCTGCTCGCAGCAGTGGCCCTGTCAACAGTATTGGAGATTTTATCTTTAACATCGTGGCTCGCTTGTCTTAAGACTGTTATCAGTTTTCATCATTTAAACACTACTGGAATATTTGATTAATAATGATGTTTAAACAATTTTCTGGTTGTTTTTGAGTTTGAATTATTCTTTTTATCATAATCTGAATTTGTTCTTTTGGCAGAGATAACTGCTTCTACCAGTGTGTCGCCATTGTTGGCAGCCATT
>SNQJ01S0291438.1:4431-15171 GCA_010110895.2 Picea sitchensis | reverse complement strand
TAAATAAACTCTCAATCTCTCATTACACCCTATCAACATTAGTGGAAAGAGTATCCATGCAAAAGGTCTAGTTGTCATTTGACATCTAACTTTTATTCTTTGGCTTTAATGATGGGAATTTGTTTCCTTGAGAAGCCAAATTGGATATGAAATCCCCATCACCTCTCTTACTTATCCAAGTTATCATCACATACAACTATAATCATCGTAATTTCTTTTATGCATGATAGAATGATACATTAATAAGGCATAAGGTAAGCTTAGACACTACACATAATTTTTCTTTTAGTGAGGATGGTAATGTCTTATCTTTATAATAAAATGTGAATGGTTGGGATCCAAAACATTTGAGTTGGAAGTGATAACCTTGGACTTAGTTGTAGTTGGTTTCCAAATAATTGGACAAAGCCTAATTTACTTCAAAACTTGAAATTGCAGATGTGAATGTTAGGTAACTCCTTTCTAATACATGTATTCTTGCATCTATAAGGTAGAATAAAATCTCTTGGAAATAAAAATGTTTATTTCCTCTGATTGGAATCACAATCTACCACTTAGTCTAAGATTCATGAAGGAATAGAAAGGAATGGAGAGAATCACCACCATACTTGTACTTGTATAAATGTTTGGAAATTTGTTTGTCCCAAGGAAAACCCCATGAGGAAACCCAATGGATACTTCCCCACATTCATGGATGGCATCCGTAGTAAACTTGTCGGCATAGACTAGTGCGCCTCACCTAGGGGGATTTGATTCAGGCACTTCTTGTCACAAAATTAGCCAAATGCCCAACAACATTGGTGACAACTGTTTGAGCTACAACTTGGGGTTGGTTAGAAGTTGTTTTTCTTGTAAATAGGTTAACAATTATATTTTCTACATTGTATACTTGATTAGTAATGGAGCAATTCTAAGCTCCTAGGGCATATTATTTGTGATATGACCTATAAGTCAAGTGGTTTATTGTGCCATTATGTTGGTGTATTTTCAACAATATCTTTGTGTTTGAAAGTTTTGGCTTGTTAAAATTCGAACTGATTATCATTGATTGCTAATTATTATCCACAAAAACTAGACCAAATATGTTTTTATCATACATGCTAAACTAGATTAGATCTAAGTCACCTGACATGTACCTTATGGGCCAAGTGTTCGTGTCCACGATGTCATTGTCATGACACGCTATGGTACATGTCGGACACCACTTCAACCCATGTAATGAGGTAAGGACACGTCAGAAAACCTTGTTAGACACCATTCTAAGGATGTGTCATGATTTTATGACACACGTCCTTCGTAAAGTAGGCCGTGGGAGGTTAAAAAGGGTTTTTTTCTTGTCTTTTAATTGTTTCTTTAATTTATATGCTCGTGGAGTAAGTCAGATTTCATCTATCAATATCTACTATGATCTATCAATATTTTGTCTATTCCTGCGTCCTTCATGTCTTGTGTCTTCATGTTAGGTGACTTAGGATTAGATCACTAGTTCACCACTATAACAACATGATTTAGTTTACTTTTTTTCTATCGTAAAAAGTTATAATGGTGTGTTAGAATAATTGACACTCATCAATATATTGCATAGTCGTATTATAATAAAGTGATAAGAAATAAAGGTCATGTGTGCTAAGTCACCAATTAGGTTAAACTTTAACTTAAGTGATAGTATTGGCAGTTAGGGGTGAATAAGAAGAACAACTACCATATTTACAAATAAAAGGATGTAATCATATCATATCAATGAATCCATCAATAAATGATATATTATCCTCATATATTTTTTTCATGTTGTAATTGTGTATCTTTAATTTACCAATAGTGATATTAGGGAAAGACCACTCACAGTTTGAGAAATTTTATGTTGACCAACTTATGAAAGTGTATGTGGGGCCATGGTTAAAAGGAAACCAAGGGGAAACTTATTAGAAGTTATAGGTTTTAATACCTTTGGTTCTTTCTTGAATTTTCTAAAAGTTATTGTAAAATATTTTTCAACATTTGAGGAAAAGGCATTGTGACTCAGTTAAGAAAAGGCTATCCATATTAGAGATTCTTGACAAAAAGTCAATACTAGATGCATGATGTTGCACAAAAAAAATTAGTACCATGAGAATGAACTTGAAAAATTATACACATAGATGAAATACCATATTCATGAACTTGATTAGAGATCGACAAAATCTAGAATGCAAGTGTGTAGAAGAAAGACCATAGACATTTGTAGATGAATTTATCAGGTGGATCAGGCATGCAGGTGAAAATGAGTTCATGAAAATGCATCACAAAAACCAAAATTTCATCTAAAGGAAATGTGACTTTATGAGAAATGCGCCTGTTGTTGTCCTAATACACACCTGGGTTAACGTGGAAGAAACATTCAATCCACTTGGTGTGTCCTTGGGGGAAAGTCCCGAGTCAAGGTGTTGTCACCTAATCCTCAACTCCTTCGTATAGGCCAACTCCTAGCGAAGCCAAAGGGGGTATTCCCTATGAATTTTTTAAGCCAATTATAACACCTTCTATAATTGTCTCAAAAATCAAATTTAAATTTTTTTCTCAAAATATAAATATATATATATATATATTAAATAAATTATTGTCGTCGCAATTGCGACGAAATGTACAAATATTGCGACAAACTTGCTATACAAATTACAAAATTGTATTGAAACTTCGTCGCAATTACGATGAACCCTTCATAACAAAATTTTCCATTAGCGACGAACTTGCTATAAAAAACACGAAAATTGTATTGCAACTTCGTCACATGTTCATCACAATTGTGACGAACCCTCCATAACAAAATTTTCCATTAGCGACGAACTTGCTATACAAATTTACTAAAATTGTATTGCAACTTCGTCGCAATATACCCTACGTCTGTCGCAATTGCGACGACCGCTTCGTCACAAATGTTTCCATCTCTTTGCCAATATTTTCGAGGGTGCGACAAACTCTCTTTATGGTTGCTCTTGCAATGATTTCCCTAGTTGGTTGTTATTTCTATGATTTCTTTACTTAGTCATTCTGGCGATGATATTTCTTTTTTGTCGCAATCGTGAAAACTTCCCTTTTGTCAACGCACTTGCGATGAAAAGCCAAGTTCATCTCACGTGCCACATCATCTGAAGCGACATTTTGGAGTCTCAACATTCGTCACAATATCCACGACATAATGTTGCAAGAGTGTCGAAAGAGCCATCACAAAATGACCCAAATTTGCTAGTGAGTTGTTATGTAATTTTTTCAAAGGATTGACCAGTAATAAAATAGGCTTGTTCACAGGATTCTTGTGTCAGATTGTTGGTGATGTATCTCTCTCTTTGTTCGATGTTCTCTTTTTCTCTGTAGTAATTTATGTATTTCAAATTCTAATCATTAAAAGGAAGTCAATAGAACATAATTTATCTTGTATACTTTGTCTCTGGTCTTTTAATGATCTATATGTTTTCATATGAAGTTGAGTAAGGGAATTATTTACTACTCCTTTTCTTAGTGGACTCTCATATATTTTATGTCTTATTCACCTCATTTAATATCAATAGATCCAACAGTTTTACTACCCTTCCTTGTGAAGAAAACCTCATAAAAAGATGAATATGATCCTCAACTTTAATACAAACCCCATAGCCCAAAGGAAAATTAATTCATTCTTTCAGCCAACTATTACAAACAATCAAACAAATTCAGACTTCCATAATTAGCCTAACATTTAAAATTTTAAACAAAGCTAAATCTTATAGAGAGATCCCTCTCTGAAGCTGGCAGGGCTAGATCCCAACTTCAAAAGTGATTTTTATAGTTACCTCTGTCAATTTATTCTACCTTTCAACAACCTTTGGGAATTACAGAGTGATAACACTAGGCATCTCATGTTCTAGGACACATCTTCTCAGAATGTTGTATGTTCCAATATTGGATAGGTGTCCTACAATCAATTGATAGTCTGCAGCTCTGAATACCATATTTTTCTCCTGCACAATGTTGAATTATTTTGGCGCAGTCCCTGTACTCAAGTATTCAATGATGTCAACAAAATATTCATCAGCTACTTGGACTGAAAATAACTGTGCATTAGGGAAGTTGCCCTCTAAATGCATAGGTTCATATCCATTGGCGATCCTCGACAAGTGATAAGGTCTTGCATTCAACTTCCCTAGTTTGACTATCACTTCAAAGTCGAATTCCTGAAACAACAGTAACCATCTACAGGTTCTCACCCCCAACACTAGATTGTTGACTAGGTATTTGAGGGTAGAATGATATATAAACATTTTAAAGTGTTTCCCACATAGATAGTGTCTTAAATTTTGTAGTGCATATACCATTGGTAGGCCTTCTCTTTCTGTAGTATTGTAGTTCTACTCTGAATTTTATATTTTTCTTCTTGCAAATGCTATAGGATGGTCTAACTCTCCTACTCCTGGCTATGCTAGAATAGATCCAAGTGTTATAGATTATGCATCTACATGCACATGAAATTTATTCTCCCAATCTAGAAATACCATAATAGGTGTTCTTATCATCTTCTCTTTCAAGGTGTCCAACCCTTGTTGACAATCCTCATTCCACTGGAATTTAGTATCTTTCTTCAGCAGTTTCTCCATTGGCACATTAATATGTGCATATCATTTTATGAATTTATTGTAGTATCATGTGTGGCCCAATGTTTCCCTCTCTCTCAAATGACGCACTGATTTCAGTGGTGGTAAATTAACAATCACTGCAATCTTGGCAGGATCTACTAGCAAACCTTTTTTACACACTATATGTCCCAACAATATGTCGAAGGGTGTCCCAAAGATGCACTTATTGATATTTAATGATATATGACATTGTCTACATCTTTCCAAAATTATCATTAACACCTATACATGGTCCTTCAACATACTTTATACTATCCAATCATCCAAGTATACTTCTAAAAACTAGTGGATGAATTATTTTAAGGAAGCTATGAATACCCTCGAGAATATAGCTCGTGCATTCTTAATCCAAAAAGGAATGAATGTGTACTGGTAGGATCCCCATTCAATTTCCTGAAATATACACAGATCCTTATCCCTTCTTGTTTATTTTCCTACACTACCATAGGGCTTATCCATTCAGACTCCTCAATTGGTTCTATGATACCAACTTCTAACATTCTTTCAATTTTTGCTTTGACTTTCTATTTATAAATAAGATTTAGTCTCTAAGGTATCTGTCTGATATATCTAGCCTCAAGTTTGAGAGATATCTTCATATATCCTATCTCTCATGCTATGCCTTTCATCTCTATAAAGGTTTTTGGGAACAAGTCATTGCATTCATGCAATAGCTCTGTTATTCTTTCTATTGTTTGTTCATCCCAGTATCTCCAATACTGGCCATTTTGGGATTATTATTTGTCCCAATATTTAATTTTTTCACCTTGATTGGCACAACAAATACTTATGATTCCATAGATGGGCCTTCCACCTCTCTTTATCCTTCAATTTATGTAATTTGGATATTGCGCGGGTCATCTTCATCTGGTGCTTCTTCCTGCACGTGATAGCATGGGATTAATTATTTCATTGTTTTTCTATTTTGTTGTTGGTATTATGTTATGAGTTCCACCTCTAGTTCCTAGATGAATATTACCCCTCTTATATTCTTGAGCGCTAAATCCATTTTGGGGTTCTCATGTTCAAATGAGAAACTTACCACAAAATTCTTCTACAATGATGTCCATTTTGCAGTGCCTCTACACAGTTCTTGGTATACATACCAGTTTTCTGGAATTCCTTCTAGTGTATGAATAAAGTGATGAGGCCATTATTTTGGTGGTGTCATCTTCCATAGTGTTTTTCACTTCTCCAAATTTTCTAGTGGTGACCCATGTCCATCATATCTATGCATGACTCTGCTCTTCTTCTCTACGTCGAATCTAATGCGTAGTAGTCATTTTCATTAATACCAGTCCTTAACTGTTTCTTTGTGTGCACTCCACCATCTTGTAGGTTTCCTTGATTGCTATGTCCAGGTATAATAGCCTCTGATTTTCCAACACCTCATCTCAATATCTTGATAGGAATTCTTCTAAATCGTTAATGCCATAGAAACTGGGAGGTTCTCTGATTTATGTACCCACCCATATTACTGTGTGGTCTATTCTTGTGAACCTTCTTGTGGATACTTCATGTAATCTTTGTTGCCAATTATCCAACCTTGTATCTAATTTTGAAGCACATGATGTGATACTTCTCCAATTAAGTACCCCATTTGCAGTTGGATTCACATAATATTCTTCGTGCGCAGTGGTTGTGTATAATTGGTTGATTTCCTCCAGGTTTAAGCAAGTGGGTTCTACAAACCTTTATCCTTTTGATCGGTCTAGTGGTGCAATGAATCTGTATTCTCCTGACTCGAATGTCATATTCCTTGTCTTGAAAATGATTATGTCCTAGTTGTCAAATTCCCAATCCAAGCCAATCAATGTTGTATAAGGTGTTGTGCCATCCACTATTTCTATCACTTCAAAATCGACTTTAGTGCGCATTCCATCCATATCTATTGTCACACCCTTTAGCCTTCCAATTGGTAGAAATAAGTGTTGATTTGATAGTTTCAATTGGACAGGTGAGTAGCCTAATGTGGTATCCCGCATACATTTCCATGTCTTCTTGGGTAACACATTTACCTCAGATCCTAAGTCCAGTATAATATCTCCCATGTTGAATTCTCCAATGTTGGCATTCAATCTAAATTCTCATCTTGTCCTCCTCCTTGTATGCAAGTGATTAACTATTTTCTTCTCTAGCTTTCCCTCTATGTCTATGTTACATCTTTCAAACATATTTTGTAATACCTTAACAGATGATGAATCATTTAATATTTTAACATAGGATTGCATAAAAGAGTTTGTGGTACTTACTTGTTCGAAAGGTTGTCCTTCATGGGTGTGGTCCAGTGATGAAGGCATTTCATACATTAGTATGTTCTGAGTGTGCTTCGTGGTTGATATCGATGCAATATCTTGCTTGAGGAACTCTTGTCTTTCCTCCATGAATATTTATTTTTCTTTCCCCGCATCGAACTCTATCAGTGGTTCAGTATTCTTCTTCACCAATTGGTGTTGTGTTGGATCCTATCGTACTGCATCATATCATGTCTTAGATCCTTTGCAGGTAACTATGTTGGTATTTCTTCCATCATCCCTCGCTTCTGCAGAAATCCATTAAACATTCTGACTATTCTGATTTCTCTTTTCCTGAATCTTCCTCAATAGTGTCGAATAGTATTCTATGTCATGATCTGATGCACAACAATACATACATGTCACGAGTGGAAAT
This sequence comes from Picea sitchensis, assembly GCA_010110895.2. Lineage (NCBI taxonomy): Eukaryota > Viridiplantae > Streptophyta > Pinopsida > Pinales > Pinaceae > Picea > Picea sitchensis. Next base: position 7,855 of record SNQJ01S0291438.1, on the reverse strand, counting down.
GGACATTCTCTTGCATAGTGTCATGGTTGTTGGAAGTTATGACATACCATTGGTTCTCTACCTCTTCCAAAGCCTCCTTGACCTCATCTTCCACCTCTGTCATGATCGGGTCCATGGCCTCCTTCTTTCCCTTCTCCATTTCTCCCTCAATCCTTCCAGCTCTAGTAAATGCTTTTCCCCTTCCCCCATGCACGCATGGAGGTTTAGCTATATGATTCCATTGTCATTACACCTTTGTTATAAAGAAAAATATTTATGGAAGTATACAACAATATGATATACCTACCTCTAGGTACCTTCAAGAACTCTTTCGTTGTTGCACTGTAATAATTCACGGTATTTACTGTAAAGTATATGATAAATCCTGCAATAATACTCTCTAGCCAGAAATCCAATACATGCATAAATTTTTTGTCTACTTGATGTAATTTCACGATATCTATAGGGCTCCACTCGATCTATCTGATATAATTTGTAGTATGATTGTATTTTAGCCTCAACGGCTACTCCTGTAATTCATGCAGGAAATCATAGAAAAACACATCATGAAGGTCGCTAAACACGTACTTGTCTAGATATTTGTGCAGTGTTAACTTCGGGTTTCTGTTATCTTTCTGCACAAATTCCAGCTCCCTTGTTTTCAACAAAATTTCGATCTCTACCTTCATTGTATTCCATGGTCTGAACATCCCCCTCTATATTGTCATTTTCTATGTGATTCTTTCACAGATCCCTCTTAGTTAATCCCATGCAGTTTCAACCAGAAATGAAACAATTTGTTGGTTTCTTATTTCCTCTAAATACCATTCTTGGGATGACCCAGGTTCATATCTACTATGGTTTCCAACAAAACCCCCTAAAATTATCCAGCCTCTTGGTAAACCAGAAGGAAACACAACGCACAGAATGCACTGCGTTGTCTCACCCGAGATAGTTATTATGGGTGGATGCAATGCTCAGGTTCTTGCATCCTGGGAATGAGTGGGGATATGGGATTACATTCTGTGATCTTCATTTTTTTACTCTAACATTCATCTTATATTGAATATTCTATCATTCTTATTCATGCATGTAAAATAATAGATCTAACTAAGTCATTCATGAATTTGCCTAACATCTAATAATTAAAAGTAAAGGAAATACACAATATTCAATCACATAACACATGATCTATCATATTTCACCCCCTCTTGGGCTACATCCCCAAATATTTGGCTGCTCTGCTATTTTATTATGGTGTTTCCAAAACTACAACGCTGCGCACATTACAACTCTCCATCAAATGGGTCAAGATCTACAATGAGGTGGACTAGATCACACCAGGCTCCTCAACCTATGATCTAAACCTCAATATCTACCTTATTTCATCTCCTCAACTCAACAAATTACAAAATGAGATTAGATTTTATAGACATTCTGAACCACAACCAAAAACCCAAACCAACACCAATAATAGTCTTTTCCCCCGAACTAGACCTCCTAGGTACCTATTTATACATGTTTTTGGCTTACCAACCATTACATCCTCTTACCAAAACCCTAACCCTAACATGGTTAGGTATTATTTTAGTATATTTTCTAACTTTCATTATTAATTCATTGGTATTGTACTTCATTCTAGGGTCGAATGTAAACCCTATTGGATTCTATCCAAACCTCCATTCTAAGGTACTATAAATTCATTTTCTCTCAAGATAATTGTACAATGGTTCCATCTATAATCACGGTGACAGACGACTAAGAGTCAAACCCTTGTTAATTTAATTATGAGCTTAATCAGAGACATAGGTAACCGACCTCATGGGTTTCTCTCTAATGATATCAAACCCATTTTATTTAGTTCTTGGTGAATCTCTTTCTTTATACAGAGAAAGGTCTTTACTTGTCAACCAAAAATGTTGGTCTTCAAGGACAAACAATTTTTATTAACACAAAAACAATGGTTTATTAAATATCTTTTTCAATGAATAAATTCCATGCATTCATGAGTACGACTTGGGTATTTCCATTTAGTTATATTTGTATATGAATTATTTTGAGACTATATCTATGGATTCCTAACTGTACAGTCTCGCCATTATTTAATATATTACTTACAAAGATGCGTAGATATAACTTCATTATCATCATTATTATTTTACTCTTGATGTCATTATTCTCCTGTTGTAAAACCATTATAGTTTGGTTCTCATCTATATTTAAATTGCATTTAAATGGTTAGGTATTTAAGATAGCCACTAGGTTATGAAAGTAAAAGTGATATATCTCTTTTATTCAATAAAAATGAATGCATTAATATATTTTTATTCTGCAAGTCAAGTATTTTCTAGCTAGAATCAAAACAAGATTTATAACAAGTTCTACTATATAAACTGAAAATTTAGATCTATGTTGCTCCTATCTCAAAAGAAAGATAATTTTTTTTAACTATTGTTTCTAGCATCAAAAATAAGCTTTGCATATTGAAAGTGGGATTTTTCTTAACTATTTCTATACTATCAACATTTTCTATTATATACATTCTTTCTGCAATAAGAATAATAAACTGAGTTTCTTCTTCTGCTATTGTAACACAATTTATTTCTAACAGTTATAGGAATTATACACAAATAATTTTCCTAGTTATTCCAGAATGTAATTTATTCAGAAAACCACCACATAAAGCATTGATAACTATTAGTAACAGGAATAAAAGATAGGAAATAAACATATCTGAGTCAAAATGAAATACTAGGGTCAAATTGAGGAGAGAATCCAGTTCCTCCCAACCATAGACCAGAAAAGACAGATTACTTGCTCTTATCACCCCCAAGCCTAATTATGTATTCCATAGGGACTAAAAATTTCAATAGATTTCTCCAGGTAAATTCTATAACTTGAATCTTTCTCATAACCATAAAGTTCAATTCCTACACAAGTACTCAGTAGCATCCTACCTCCTCTATACTTGTCTCTCCTCTTACGTTACCAAGAATAATAATAACTTTCCTAGGTATTTCTTTTCAAGGTATCCTCATCCCTAACCTTAGGGATTCTTGGCCTAAATTTGTGCTATCTTGTTCCATCACCTCACACATCTTTGGGAGTAGGTTTACACCTTTCCTCATGGACAACATTTACCTTGGTGGTTTTTATCCCTTTTCACTCTCCCATGGAATAAATAATTACTCTTTTATAACTCGATTCTCTCATCCATTTGTCTCTAGTAAAATAAAATAAATATAAAATAATATTTATGCAAATGTTTTTCATCATCCAAGGTTTATGATGATATAATGTTAACTTAATTATTTCTCAACATAATAATCCAAAATCACCATTATTCAAAATTATTAAAATATTCTAAATGGAGGGATATTACATCCTTCCCCCCTTGAACTAAAAACCATCCTTGGTGTTCCATCTGACCATCTCAGCTATGAAA
>SNQJ01S0291437.1:0-10740 GCA_010110895.2 Picea sitchensis | reverse complement strand
GCTCGTGGATTGTCCGTGATTGGTCTTCCAAATGGAAACACCTCTTCACAGCTTCTTGAATTCACCCTTTTGATCTTTGTTCACGCAAACATGAACAAATCACTACGAGCCAATCCATGCTTTCCCTCCAAATCAATTTACTACAATGTCTTGCTCGTAATAATAGCACGCGAGAATATATATGTGTTACAGATAGGGCAGGATCTTCAACCTACCCATAGCTTAAAAGTGCACAATATGCATAATGTGTGGCTATGGGCTACCCCCTTTAGCCTCACCATGCAAATACAACACAAGAGAAAATGAAAGAAGACGTTTTCTTTCAATTGAGGTTAGATAAAATCACATCCCTATAGACCTAGCGAGTAGATTCTCTCCCCTTCAACTTCGGATCCACATGACTTCAATCGTTTTCTCCATTTTGTGAGTGTCAATAGGGAGTGGAGTCTTCAAATGGCTTTTGCAGATATTATGAAACAAGACTACAAGATTTATGTCATTGAAGGGCAGGAAACCCATCAAAAGAAGAAAGAGAATGACCTCCCAAGACCAAACATTGTATCCTTGGTGGTTAGTTCAAACTAATATTTGCTTTCTCTTCCATGCATAGTGTGATTCCTAGTAGTAATCTCCTTCAAAAAAAACCATATGAAGAAATGTGCATGTGGATTTCCAGATACGCATGAACCACCTACTCTTAACCAGTGTGGCCCTTTACCACCACTACCAGCAATAACATATACAGATTGAAAAACTCTCACCTACAGAAATAATTCACTCACAAAACAATATGTTCTACTCTCACAAAACATATACACACTTACACTACTCTAATCTACACCTACGTTAATCCTACATATTTATAGAGGATTAGAATTGTGGAATTCGCATGATCACAACCGTGTCTCGTGAGAGTCAAAGTTGTGCCATCTCTGATAACATGTCAAAAAAACAATAATGGAGTAATACAAGAATAGGGATATGCACACAAATTACTTCACAATTATTTATTCAGTTATACATCCATTTATACACAAACATAGTCGTAGAGTCTTAGTGAAATACTAATAGACTTCCCTATTTTAACTCATTAACCTATAGCTAACAACACATATGTCCTCTCAACAGCTAACAACACATATGTCTTCTCAATGGCTAAGTTGTGTACATATGTCCTCTCAACGACTAAGTTGGTCTGCATACACAATTGATTCCTAAATCATAGTCTATTACATTCATTAACTAGAGCATTATTCTCCAACATTTATATATTAAATACATATAACTTATGTGTTAGAAAATAAACAACAGAGAATAATAAACTTAAATAAAAACACCAAACATAATAAAAATGGTTGAAATAAACAAGATCAAAACACCATGAATTTTACATGGAAAACCAGCAATGTACTGCGAAAAACCACGGGGAAAGGATCAACAAATTTTATTTATTAGCAACATACATACATCAAGATTCAAATCAACTCTTGTTCTACTTTTTGTGAGTGAGAAAGAGTACATATATATATGATCTCATAGAAGAAGGTAGACAAATACCATGGGCACAATACCAAGGGCCCAAAACCACCATTGTAGACTAAACTCATGTTTGGATGAATATCGTTGCTATTGTTTCTATCTCCTTGCTAGTTATGCAATCCCAAAACACCTTTCATTGTGTTCACATTAGGCTAACGCCCAAGGTTCTGAAAATATTGTTCTTATCCCTTGGAAAAATATGTGTTAACATATCAGTTGGATTGTCTTTAATGTGAATTTTTCCAACCGTGACAGCCCATCATTTATCACTTGGAGAATCCAATGATATCCAACATCAATGTTCTTTGTCTTAGAATGGAAGACGATATTTTTCACAAGATGGATTGTACTTTGGCTATCACGATTTAGTACATACTTTTCTTGTTGCAAACCTAGTTCCTCCAAGAAACTCCTCATCCAAATAATTTCATTGCATGCATCAGTTGTTACAATATACTCAGCCTCTGTGGTAGAAAAAGGCACCACCTTTTTCAATCTAGATACCCATGAGACTACAGCCCCTGCAAAGGTATAGATGTAGCATGTTGTGGATTTTCTATAATCTACATCACCTACCATATCAAAATCTATAAATCCTTCCAATAAGGTATCAATACCTCGAAAACACAAACAATAATCAATTGAACCTTTAATGTATCTTAAAATCCATTTAACTGCATTCCAATGTTCCTTTTCTAGGTTTGCAAGAAACCTACTTACTACGATTCCCACTAAATGTGTAATGTCAAGGCAAGTTCATACCATTGCATACATTACGCTTCCTACTGTTGAAGCATGTGAAATCTTGGACATTTATGCTTTTGCTTCAATACTCGTGGAGCATTTTTTAGTTTTTAATTTAAGATGAGAAGCAATTGGTGTACCTGCAGTTTTTGTATCAACCATATTAAAGTTTTCTAATACGTTTCCAAGGTATTGTTGTTATAGCCAAAGTTTCTTTCTTTTCCTGTCACAAATAATTTGCATCCCCAAAATCTGCCTTGCTAGTTCTAAATTCTTCATTGCAAAGGTGTTGTTTAATTCTTCTTTTAACATGTTAATCAACTTATCTTATATGACAATCAACATGTCATCAACATACAATAACAAGACAATGAAATTGCCATTTTTATCTCTTTTAATGTATACACAATGATCTGCATTTAGCCTTTTAAAACCATGATCAAGCATAAGAGATTCAAATTAGTATACCATTGATGAGGGGCTTGTTTCAACCCATATAGACTCTTCTTCAACATGCAGACCAAATTTTCTCTACATTTTTCAATAAATCCTTATGGTTGCTCCATATATATATATATATATATATATGTATATGTATATATCTTCTTCTAAATATCCATGTAGGAAGGTTGTCTTGACATCTAATTTCTCCTATTCTAAATCTAGAGCAACTACAAGACCAAGTACTACTCGTATTGATGACATTTTGACAACTACGGAGAATTTTTTTGTAAAATCAATACCTTGTTCTTGCACAAATCCTTTCACCACTAGCCTTGCCTTAAATCTTTGTTGATTTTCCTTTCCTTCATGTNCTACAAGACCAAGTACTACTCGTATTGATGACATTTTGACAACTACGGAGAATTTTTTTGTAAAATCAATACCTTGTTCTTGCACAAATCCTTTCACCACTAGCCTTGCCTTAAATCTTTGTTGATTTTCCTTTCCTTCATGTTTTATTCGATTCACCCAGTTGTCTTTAAAAGCCTTTATTCCTTTTGGGCGTTCAACCAAATCCCACATCTTATTATCATGTATGGATTTTAGCTCCTCTTCCTAGCCTTTTTCTATTTGATACTATTTTCTCCTTCACATGCTTCCTGAAAACAAACAGGTTCACCTTCATTGGTCAATCAAATATATTCAAAGGGGGGGTGCCTTTGTGAAGGCCTATGTGGCCTAGTAGACCTGTGAATTAATAAATTTTGTGGTGAGATTTCTCCTAATGAATGTTGGTTTTTCTCTTCTTCGTGATCGTGTTCTTCTTGTTCTTCATTTTCATTTTGGTGCAATGGTTGCTCATTATTTCTTGTAGTGTCTTCTTGTAATGGTGGCTTATTTTCTTGTTGTTCTTGAATTTGAACAAATTTTTGCACCTCCACACTTTTTGTCAGTGGTTTTATGCATTTGTTATTCATTAGAAATGGCACCCCTACTTCTAAAAATTCTCCTTTTTAGAGGATCCCACAACTAGTAATCTAACTCATTATCAGCATATCCTAAGAAAATGAATTTCAATGACTTTTCATCCAACTTGGACCTATGTTCTTTAGGAATATGCACATATTCCTTACAACCAAAAAATTCCATATGAGTATAACATAAATCCTTATTGATCCATACCTTTTCAAGAATACCACCATCCAATGAGGTTGTGGGAGAGCGATTTATTAAGTAGCAAGTTGTACGAACAACCTCTGCCCAAAAATATTTAGGCAAACAAGAATTTGAGAGCATACTTTTCACCTTCTCCATTATTATCCAATTCATTCTCTCAATTGTTCCATTTTGTTGCAAAGTGCAAGGAACTATTTTTACACGCTTTATACCATGCTTACTACATATTCTTCAAAGGCCTTGGAGAAATACTCCCCACCATTAGTTGTTCTAATACATCTTGATAATTTTTTAGTTTCCCTTTCAACAACCATATGAAATTTTTGAAAGTGTCTAAAACTTTATCATTGCTCTTAATAGGGAATTTCCACACATTGTTTTACACATCATCAATAAAAGTAACAAAATAATCAACCCCTCCTAGTGATTTTACATTAATTGGGCCAAAAACATCAGAATGTACCAAATCTAATATTTATGTATCCATTTTAGGATTGTCGCTTATAAATGATACTCTTTTCTGTCTACTCATAATACAATGTTCTCAAAATTTAAATTTTGTACCTTTTTTCCTAGGCAAATTTTTTTGCTCAGCAAGGATTTTCAAGCCTTTTTCAGTCAAGTGCCCAAGTATTTTATGCCACAAATCTGCTATAGACTCCTTTTTAACAACAATAATATCTTATTTTTGCAATTTTGATTTCAATGTGTAGAGAGTGCTTATTTTCTGCCCCTTTGCAACAACTAGTGAATCCTTTACAATTTTCCAGCCTCCCTTGCCAACGACTATATGGCAACCTTCATCATCTAGCTTCACAGCTGAAACCAAATTCATTTGAAGCTCGGGTACATGCTTGACCTATCTAAGCAATAGACTACAACCATATTATGTATTTATTAGAACATCTCCTACTCCTTCAATATTACAAAGACTTTTATTACCCAAGCGAACCTTACCCATATTACCAGATTTATAAGAAATAAAATTTTCTTTGTTTGGGGTAGTGTGGTAGGAAGCTCTAGAATCTAAAATCCAATCACTACCATGATTAGAAGTATAAAGGCATCCATCCTCACAAGAAAAAGTGATTAATACCTTATTGTTTGATGCAACAGACAACAGTAGTTTCTTCATCATTGTTGTTGTTGGCTACCTTTTTCTCCTTTTGCTTCGTTTTTAATATCATGCAATATTTTATGACATGGACAGGTTTTCTTCAATGATAGCGGGTTATTCTTCCACACCTAGACTTTGACCTACCTCTAAAGATGAATCATCTTGGTTTCTTTCTATCTTGTTGCCTTCCGCGGTCACCAAGGGTTAATGCCTTCAGATTTGACATTTTCTCTCCCATAGATTTCATGTTCATCTCTTCATTTAATAAATTGTTAGAAACATCTTCAAAACGCAATTTATCTTTTGGTGTCGCATTACTTATGGTGACAACCAATTTATGCCAACTATGAGACATTGAATTCAAGAGTAGGAGGGCTTGAATCTCACCATCGAATACAATCTTCAACAAAGTGAGATGGTTCAACACCATGTGAAACTCATTTAAATGTTCATCTACTGGGCTCCCTTCATTTTAAGGTTAAACAACCTCTTCATCAAAAATAATATGTTTCTTGTGTCTCGTTCATATAAATCATGAAGTTTTTTCCATAATGACTCGAGTGTCTTTTCTTGCAAAACATGGAAGTATATCGTGTCTGCCAACTACCGTTGGATGGTGGAAATTGTCTTTCGATCTAACATCTCACAAGCTTCATCGGTCATTGATGAAGGTTTCTTTGATTTTCCCTCAATCCAAAATTGCATATTTTTTATGGTCTATATATCTTCCATTTTCAACCTCCATATGGTGAAGTTTACCCCAATAAGATTTTCAATGTTTATCATTGACTCCATTGCAACCACCTGTAAATGAAGCTTCCACACACCGAATCTCCAACAAAAACTTCGCTTTGATACTAGTTGTTAGAAAATAAACAACAACCAAGAATAAACTTAAACAGATCTCATGATAAAAACACCAAACATAATAAAAATGGTAGAAATAAGCAAGAACAAAATACCACGAATTTTACATGAAAAACCCAACAATGTATTGGAAAAAACACCAGGAAATGATCAACAACTTTATTTTTTAACAACATACATAGATCAAGCTTCATCTCAACTCATGTTCAATTTGTTGTGCATGAGTAAGACTACATATATATATAGGGTGCTCTCATACAAGAAGGTAGACATTGTAGACTAAATTCACTTGTCTCTTTCCGAATCAAAGTCATAAAAAATATTATATTTTATTTTGTTTGGTTTCACTTACAACATTATGGATATATTAGAAATAAATGAAATTTAACAAGTGTGAAAACATTATGAATATATTAGAAATAGATGAAATTTAACAAGTGTGAAAAGATAATGAAAAGTTACAATAATATTTTTTAATAAACAAAGTTCTTCATTCTGTCATTAATTCTTATATATTTATTTCATATTTATTATAAATAATATTTTTTTATCTGATTATTTTTTTTTTAATTATTAAGAAAAAAATTAAAAATAAATAAATTAATCCTTCTTTATAATATCAAAACTATATCACCATTAAAACTTCATTCTTCTCAGAAAAATTATGAATATTATATTCTAGTTTTCCTTTCTAATATAAGATCCTACAACTTTTTAGGATATTTCGATATAATATTATTTTTTACAAGACTATATCACTAAGATCTTACAACTTTTTACAATATTTCTATATAATATTATTTTTTACAGGACTATATCACTATTGATGAACTTATGCTTCAATTTTCTATTAAAATATAAAACCCTTCACTAATATCAACTCCATTTTTATTTATACTAGAATTAGGTAGTCGTTAATCAATATAGTTATTTAGTTATTCTAAAATTGTCCCAATATATATTACATGTTTTAGGACTATATCATTATTGATGAACTTATGCTTTAATTTTCTTTTAAAATATAAAACCCTTCACCGATATCAACTCCATCTTTATTTATACTAAAATTAGTAGTCGTTAATCAATATAATTATTTAGTTATTCTAAAATTGTCCCAAATGTCCTTCGAATGGGGTGATGGTGCGGGATACATGGCATGCTGAGGAGGCGCGCACAGGTCAGCGTGGCGAAGGCCATGTGACGGATCTGTGCCAAGAAAAACCGCCACTCCCATGCATTTAAATTCCCCTACGACATCCAAGGCACCATTAAACCTGGTGTGTCTACCTCCTCTTGTTGTCCCCTCTATGGCTGCTCTCATTGAAAGCGCCATTACTCTTTGCATGCGGCTTAGCCTTCATCTCCTCCAGCCGCACATAAATGGCTCATTCTGGTTTCCCTCCTCCTTGGCGCTCTCCTGCAACCGGTTCCTCTCCAGCCCCTCTCCGTCCACCTGAGGCTTTCCCCTCAGCCCAACCTTCTCCCCTGAGCCGTCAGAATGTCGAGGTAAAGAGGCAAGCCAAGGAGAGGCTCACCCTGGCATCCACTTCGGCCATGTGCACCTGCACCTCCCCCTGGCTCGTCCCCCTCGCACTCATCACATTCCTCGCACTCCTCGCACTCCTCACAGCCTGAACTTGAACCACTCGCCACCTCTTCCCCACCTGCCTCTCGGCTTGAAGGCTTGGTTTTCACGGACAGCTCGCTGGGCTCACTCTCAAGATCCATCCTGGACAGGGCCTCCACTTCTTGGGCACCTCCTGCAGTACCTCCAAATTCCCCAGCCAGTACCTGCAATTGCACCAGAAGCCTCCCCATTAGCCCACCCTTGGAGGCGCGACCTTTTCTACGGGAAACCCAGCACAGGTCACACTCTTTCTTCGACTCCATCCCAGACTCGCAGCTGCAGGACAGCCTAGCCATTCTCTAAGGGTTGTTCTTTGAGCTCCGACAAGGCTTGGAAGACCTACAATTCTGACTGCAACTATTGGATGGGAAGACCTCTGCACTCCTCCAAATCCTCTCCACCTTCCAGGGGACCTTCCACTCCACACCAAATACAGCGGGAGCAGCAGAGCACTCTCATGCAGAGACTTTCGATAGGAGCGAACAGACGCTTCCAGCAGAAGGTGGCGGCTTTGGGCAAGCCAAGCACGTGGACAGAGAGGTTGCAGCAGCAGTGAGCTTCCATGCGCCCAGTCCATGGGGAGATACATTTTCGGACACCAGATTGGACAGGGGTAATTCGGATGCCGACACGCAAATGGAATGGAGAGGAACACCTGTCGAAGAGGAGCCCTGGGATGAGCCAACCCACGCCACATGGTCAGGTTATAAGCCAAACATATGACCACTATTGGGATTCTACTCATGTTTTTAGTTTACTTCTCTCAGCTCTGTGTACAGTTTTTACTAGACTGGTAGGCATTTAGACCACAATACCGGCTGGCTGAACTGATTTTCCCTTGAGACAGTTCAGTTATTACAATACAGCAATATTGAACAATCTATAACTCTGATTTTGTCTTTGAAAACTCTTTATATATAAAAACTCTTACTTAAAAAAAAAATGTCCAAAATGTTTAATATATATTACATGTTTAATATATATTACATGTTTTATATATATTATCTTTTTTATTTTACTTTTCAATTACCTTTTATCTATTTTTATCTATTACATGTTAAATATTTATATTCCAAATTGACTAAATTTTCAATTACCTATTATATCTTAGGTATTTTTTTCCAATTTGACTACATTTTGAACATGTAATATGTCTGTAAATGTATTCTTTTGCATGTATTGTGTCACTTAATTTGGATTTTAGATTTTCTAATATAAAATTATTATAGATTTATCAAACTTTATTATTCCTTAATTACGACACAACAAAATATAGTTTTATAGTTAAATTTATTTAATTTTTAATTAATTTTTTTCTAAATATAATTTTTTTGAATATATTGTCTCACTTAATTTGGATTTTGGATTTTCTAATATAAAATTATTATAGATTTACCAAACTTTATTATTCCTTAACTACAACAGAATCGTTTTATAGTTAAATTTATTTAATTTTTAATTAATTTTCTCCTAAAAATAATTTATTAATGTTACACTTTAGATAATTGAAAAATAATAATTATTATAATTAAAAAATTATAAATTATTGCAAATATTATTAATTGATGTAATTTGATATAATTAATTTATATAATTAATTTTTTTTAAATACAAAGATGATGAAAAATTATCCCATTAAATATTTAATACTTTATACAAATTTCCATGTTTAATACTTTGTGCAAATTCAATTGAGGAGTCCTATGAGTGACATCATATATTTTAACAACTAGGTTACCTAATGCACCAAACTTCATCTCTCATGTCCTCCTTGGAATCCCAATCAATAAATGCATATCTTATACTTAAAGTCTACTTGAAGATCATTGTCTTTCAATTGTATATTTGTTTGGGAAATCTCAAAACTAATTAATACTAGTTATGAAGTTTATTAATTGAATGTCAACCTTGTGTTTTTTTTTAATAAGACTGATGTGGGTTTAACCTGGATGATTTTTTTTAGAGAAAGGTTTTTAGTCTCCATGACCCCTTGTATTTTTCAAAGAGTTTTGAGCAAGTTCATGAGAATTTAAGGAAGGATAGGTCATTGTGTTTTTACATGAGGGGTGGTAGGGCTGAATTCGAGTAGAATTTTCCAAAAGTAGAGGATGAAAAATACAACAATCTAACATACAAGCATGGCATAGAAATATGCATTCTTTAGCTAAACATTGTGAGTTTACATCAATAAGGGTTTTCCAGAATGGTCAGAGAGGACCATTTTTGTGTCTAACATACACTCATTCCTTAGTAGCAGTGGCTACAATAATAAATTCCCCCAATTCAAAATGTGATGTCCAATTTTAAGGAAATATTCATTCTACAAAATTCTCACAAATTTAGAAGTTGTGCCTTCCCCTTGGCCCTCGAAATATCCAAGGTGGTAGAGTTTTGGAGTGATTTGGGTGAATAAAGGTTCAATTCTTCTTCACACATTTTATCTCCTATAAGCTTCTTTTCTTACTCTAAAACTAAGTAATTTTCATTTAGATTTAGATTTATCCAAAGAAGGGGATTGTGATCATGGTGACTGTGATTCTAATTTCTACATGTTGAGATGGTTGATGGACTACTTAGAGGATGAATGGGTAGATAATAGATTCTTTGAAGGATTTCAAATACATCAATGTTAGGGTCCCACCCTAACTCCCCTAGTTAGGAAAATAGGTTATTGCTTAATGTACTAAGGGTCATCTTTACTAAGTAATACCCACAAGGTAGTAGAGTGTGAAATCAATAAATGTAAGTGGCCTCATTAAAGAAGGTCCACTAGTTAATGGTTGAGGCCTCATTAATGGAGGTTGACTAGGTGGTTAGGGTTTTGGTCAATTAGAAACCGTACATAGTAGTAGAAGCTACATAATTGTTTTCAAACGTGTATTTGGGGGTTGGTGCAAGCTAATGCTTCCCTCTCATGACATGTTGGTTGTAATGGAAATCTGGAAAAACAACAATATGTTGACTAGAAGGAATTATCTGAGGCACATACATAACTTATTAGAATATGGTGTAAAAAGATGAAACGTAGGAAATCAAATTAACTTTTGGAATATGTAACTTTTATTTATGGAAAACTTGTATAAATTTAAGAAAAAAACATGTTATTCTAAAAGTGCTATGTTATTGTTCCTCTAAAATAAAATGCATATGTTCGCATTAAGACATCACTTTAATACCTCAATTGTGGAATTTCTTGAAAAAATATTGCACAGTCATAGATAACAAT
>SNQJ01S0291436.1:0-10740 GCA_010110895.2 Picea sitchensis | reverse complement strand
GCACTCCAACCACTATCGAACCAATACATATTTATCATTCGAAGCTACAGGAAGATAAAGCAAAATATTTCTTCTATGAAATATGCAATTATGTGGTGGTGCCAATGTATGTTTCTATATATGGGTTCCCACCTCCCAGGATCTTTGATAAAATAGTGACCAACCTAGGGAAGATATCAGATTGGTATATTGAAGAGCATTTTTCTTATATCGGGGTTTTTGGTTGTTCGGTTCCTCCACATGCCTTTCCAAAGTTTCTACCAGACCGATTGGTGTGTTGTGAAGTAGCGCATCAGAACGTTCTTGGGGGAATCAGCAAGGAAATGAACACAGTGAATAAAAAGGTATGGCCCACTTTTCCCTTCCAGATTGGCAAGTTCTCTTTGTTAGATTTCGGCCATTCGAAAGTAGAGGCCACAACCCTGGAGGAAATCAAACTTGTCAATATAGAATTCAAGAAACATGATCCTCATAAGATCTTGGGAAATCACATGGCCCTTCCTAAAGTCTTGCAGGGAGAAACCCCAACACCTCCAGCTGCACAGAAAGTTGAGGTTCAGAGTTTAGAAACAAGGAGTTCCAGTGGATAGGATGCTTAAGAAAATTTGGATGAGACTGAGGTTTTGACTCAGAAAGGAGACACCACATTGACAAATCCACCAAGTGATCAAGTTAATGGCCATATTGAGGCCTTGATAAAAAAGGGAGAAGAAAATCCATTGTCCACACCAGGAAAATCAGCTACCGACATAGCCGGGAAACAACCATCCAATGAGATAGGCATCCCTATCCAATCTATCACACCCTTACAGTTCAGTAGAGGGAACCCGAGTGCCAAAGTGGTATTCATAGAAGATCTTACACCTATTTCAGTTGAAGAGATGCCCCCTTCTAACTTCTTCTTCAGCAAGAAAAGGAGGGATGTGGTAAAAAAAGAAACACACCAAAAAGAGGGTGCAACTGTAAAGATACACAGGGTGTTATTTGATGGACATGCCTTAGAAGAGGCAAACTTTGCTATAGATGTGGCAGGCTTGTTGGGATATTTTGCAACAACAAACCAGTATTCAGTTGGGAACCTAAAAGAATAATTGAAGCAGAAGGATTTGTTGGTGAGCCAATTGCAAAATCAAGTCAAGACTATGGAACAAAATGTCAGGAGTGAGATGAATAAGAGTTTTGAGCAAATTAGAGCCTGTGATAGACAGGAAATTCAATAGCTCAAATTCAGTCTCGACGAAATGCATAAGAATGCATAGGCAAGTAGAGAATGGGCCAGTCAGCAGGGAGAGTTGGTAAAATGACTATAGGCCAAAATAAACCTAAATGAAAACACGATTGTAGATATGGAAGTTTTCCAATCTCAGGCACTAGAGGTGCGCGAAAAAGTAGAATCGACACATCAAAGCCTTTTTTCTAAGGTGGAAGCTGTCCAAAACCATTTTCGAGTGGTAGACCAATCCTTAAATAACATTTGCTTAAAGGAGAGAGAGGTCATCACTGCTCAAACTACCTTCCAGGAGGTAGTTGTGTCATCAGCAAAAGAGGAACTAGCCATGGTCTCTAGATTTTCTCTTTTGGAGCAAACTAGAGGCAATATAATACTGAAGACCTGGGAGGCTAACATAGCTAAAAGTAAAATATTAGCTAAGGAATTGAAGAAATCTTGTGAAGAAGCATTTCATTAAATCGACAAAGAGTCATTAGGCCTCCAAAAATATAATATATCTAAGGTCCTGGAGCAAGTTGACATAGAAAAAAATCAACTTGATTTCAGGACAAACATGGAAGAGGCTCGGACTAAAATCTTGCAGTTGAAACAAATTGATATTACCCATATTCATAAATGGATAGTCGGTCCTAGTCTGCAACTATAGTCTACATATTCGGAAGACAAGATAATAAAAGATAGGTTGTCTCAATTAGAAAATAAGTTGTATACTTTTGAGGCAAACGACACAACTGAGCCTTCTAGATTGGTGGTGCAGTTCGTAAACACATGTGTGTAATGTGTCGAGCAGGGGAAAGCCAACATGTCTGGGAACAAATGAGATGATGTGGGCATATCATGTACTCATATCATTATTAGAGACAAGTTATTTCTGAGCTGGAGAACAAAAAGAAGAAACGTCTCTGCCAGTGTGGCGAAGAGACAGGGGAGATGCAACTGAAGCATTTCAAATTTCACATATTGTAATATTTACTGTTTTAGAAATAAGGAGAATTCCAACCACTTAAGGTCGAGAACATTTTTTGTATAAACACATATTTCAAAGACTTAACACACGTTGCTTCTTGTCATATTGTAACTAAGAAAAATCATCCTTTTGTGAGTATTAATACAAGTGCAGACATGGATTCCAAATTTTGTGCAGTTTGAGTTATGTGCTTCTTTTGTATTCCATATCTCTAGTTTTCTTTATGTTAATCCTTGATAAGTGAGTGGTTACAATTTAGTATAACATCTACTGTAATCACGTCTCATCGGTTATTTAATAAGAAAGCAGTTTTTCCTTTGTATTCACTGTAAGTAAATACAAGACCTTCAAGCTACTTGGATCATTGTATCTTATATCCTTTCAAGGGTGCATTCTATATTTTCTTCTACTGTGAACAAGGTAAGATTCATCTGTCATTGATGCATCATTTTGTTTAACAGTTTTGTAATTTTCTCTCGCATCACTTGATTTTATTAATCGAATTAGACAACGAAACACAACCTTTGTCCTGTTCAGTTATTAATTTCATTTAAGGGTTAATTCTCATATAATTAATGGAAGAAAAATCACCTTTTAAAACATTCCTTAAATTCTTGATGCCTTGACATTACTCTTTGATCCTTAAGTGTAATCTTAGGAACAACACTTGTCACCGCAAAACATCTCACATCAATCTCATAAACCAATCAGATCTGATCAAATATATCTCATACCCACTATCACAAGTGTATAGCTCAAACCATGTACCTATCATCACAAATATATCTCTCTAATCATCTGCCATACATGTACTAACATCCATAAAATAGTTGTAATAATATATCACATCAATCATGTATTAAACCCTCACTTTTATGCAGCCTAATCTTGTACCAATATCTTCAACAACACATCGAGCAACCAAAATAAATCAAACATGTACCATATGACAAAAGATATGCCTCAACAAAATACCCAACAATGTGTGCCAAGTACAAATAACAAGTGCACCAGCAGTGTGCCTCTGCAGATATACCTCATACAACATGTACCATAAAACCAATAGTACATCAAGGGCATATACTCAACCTCACATGACCATACCTCAAGAAATCACAAAGATCCAACTTCAAACAACCATATAAACATATCACTTTTGTAGATGATTTTGTTGTACTTGAACATTGTCGCACATGCATGTAGACTCTCCTTAGCTTGTGCAGCTTGATACAAACATCATCCTTTAGATTTGGATTTTCCTTGCGAGACAATCATGTTGTCTAGTGGGGGCTCGCGTGACAAACCCTAGACAACCCATAGGGGTTCCTCGTGGGACACTAGTAGTCTGAACCATGGGGATTAGCTAAATCAGGTTTTTTCACAAAACCATCACTCTCCTCTGCAAACATGAAACTTTGTCATCACTCCTCCTTCGTTGCCTCAGATTTGTGCTAGCTCCGATTTGTCAATAAAAATTTTGCCAAAAACCTTTCATAAGATAGATATTCAATGTGTTCAATAGGTCCTAATGAGAGTCTATTGATATTTTATTTATACTTCCAATTTCCTTCCTTTAGGTGTTATCTTGTAACTGTTTTACCCTTTTTCCTTCTTCTAGGGATAACCCACATTCTTTTTTCAACTACTTTACCCATAATTATTAAACTCATATTTTATTTGTTACAACTAATTTACCCATAATTAACTTCTTGTTGCAACCACTTTGACTAGCAAACTTCTCGATGAATTTCTAGGGGCTTCTAGAAAAATTGACTTTTTGTTGACCTTCTAGGAGTTTCTAGATTATTCTTGAGGGTCCTCCAACTTCACAAATACATATCTCCTCAACTATAAGAATCCACATGGCGTTCCAACTATCACCGGAAATGACATGATGTGTCCTATCCACATATGATAGTCTTACTTGCAAGTATACTAAACTTCATGACTTTATTCCTCGATCAATTGTGGGTTCCATGATGATACCTTCGAGGCTATCAGAAGTTGCTACCAGACTTGCTTCAAGGGTTGAAATCAATGAAAAACATCCCAATATTTCAACAATCTCCCCCTTTGTCATTGATGGCAACACTCTAATGAAACATTAATTGTAAGCACTTATTCTCATCCTCCCCTTGTAATCACGCCTCTATTATTTCTCTTCATTTCCATGCCTCTGGTATCTCTCTCTCCCCCTTTGACATCAATGTCAAAGGGTAACTTCCCTTTGGGGATACTCCCAATGTATGAACTGTCCTTTGGGTTTCTCCCCTTGTCTCTAAGATTCATATCTTTCTGCTACCCTTTTTCTCTTCATGGTGCTTCCTCGTGTAAATCCATGACATATATGAAAAGCATTCAAAATTTCTTGTCTTCAAATCTTCTATCTATGCGCTCCCCTTGTCATGTTGTGCTTGATGTTGTGTAATTCACTGTGGGGCAGAAACTACTCCAATTTATGTCGAAGATACTTAAAGGTCTCTCTCAGAAGAGGTTTGGTGAAGATATCTGCAATATGCTCTTTTGTCCCAATATACTCTACCCTGGTGTTCTTCTCCGCAACCTATTCCCGTAGAAAGTGAAACTTGATTGGAATGTGTTTTGTCTTAGACTGCATCACTAGATTCTTCAAGATACTTAAAGCATTGGTTTTATAAAAAAATATCGAAATGGTCTCATCATATTCAACACGTATATCCTTCAAAGTTTATTTCATCCATAGAACCCGAGTACAAAATGTTGTTTCTACAATATACTCTAATTTTGTTGTAGACAAAGATATTGATGATTGTTTTTTGCTCAACCATGATACCAAACACTCATCCAAGTAAAAGGATGCTCCACATGTACTTCTTCTATCATCAATGCAACCTGCCCAACCTGCATCTATGTAGGAAACAAGAGATAGGTCATTCCATTTTGGACACCATAATCCAAACTCTTCTATACCTTTGACATATTTGAATATCCTCTTCACTTCCATAACATGTGACTCCTTTTTTGTTGATTGAAACCTTGCAACTTGTCCAACTTCCTCCATCACATTGGGTCTAGAAGTTGTCCCATAGAGTAAGGTGCCAATCGTCGATCTGTACATTCTATGGTCTACATCCTTAGAATCATCTTCCTTACTTAACTTGCATTTGGTTTGCATAGGAGTAATGACTGGTTGTCAGTCTTCCATTCCAAACCTTTTTATCATTTCTCTTATATAATTGGTCCGAGAGATGAATATACCTTTGTAGTCCCAAAAAGAAAGCTAACTCACCAACCAAAGACATATTAAACTCATTCTACATGTCTTTGGAAAACTTCTGACTCATCCTTTCATCATCACTTCTGAAGATAATGTCATCTACATAAAATTCAATGATCAATATACTATCTCGATCCACTTTTGTGTAGAGATTGTTGTCTACATTTCTCTTCCCATATCCTTTCTATTGTAGATAGTTGTCCAATCTTGAATACCATGCTCTAGGGGCTTGCTTGAGTCCATATAATGTTTTATTTAACTTGAAACAATAATCTTCCCTTTATGGTAGCATAAACCCTTCAAGGTTGTTTGATGTAGACTTCGTCTTGTAACTCTCCATTTAGAAAGGCTAAATTTACATCCATCTGATAGACCTTGATTCTCTTTGAACATGCATAGCCTAAGATAAATCTGATTTCTTCCATCCTGGAAATTGGGGCAAAGTTCTCTAAAAAATATATGCCCTCAACTTGAGTGTATCCTTTGCATATTAGTCTTTCCTTGTTCTTGGTAACCTGTCCATCCTCGTTCATTTTGTTCTTGAAGACTCACTTTGTACCAATCACGTTCTTATTCTTTCATCTTGGAACAAGTTCCCAAGTGTCATTCTTCTCTATTTGGTCCAACTCTTCATCCATATCTTTGATTTAGTATTCATCCTTTTTGGATTCTTCAAAAATTCTTGGCTTAATTGTGGATAACAATTCTAGGTATTGTTTTTCTGGTGAATGTATTCTTCTTCGGGTTTGAACTATTGCATATTTATTCCCAATGATCTTTTCTAGTGGATGATTTTTCTGCACTCATCTACTAGGTGTCTTTGGAGGTACCTTAATATCTTTCTACTCTTGCTATGCTTTTGGTTTCTCTTCTTCTTCATCTACTTCTTCATATACTTCTTCTTCTTTCAAATCTTCTTCATGATCCCGTTCCACTAAATCTTTGTTTCCTTATTTTGTCCTCCATCCATCTGTTTAATCAATCATCACATTGATACTTTCCACTATTATGTTGAGTATTAGATTGAAGATTTTGTATGATTTTATTTTGTTGGAGTACCCAACTAATATGCATTTATCAAATCAAGAGTCAAATTTTCCAACCCTGCCATATTCTCTTTTGATATAACATTTTCTTTCGAACACTTTGAAATGATTCACATTTTCTGGTCTTCTTTTTCATAGCTCGTAGGGAGTTTTATCATTTTTATTTCTGATCATTCCTTTATTCTGGATGTGAATTGTTGTATGCACTGCCTGTACCCAAAATATGTTCTTCAACTTGGAATATTTCAACATGGTTCTGACCATTTCCTATATTGTTATGTTCTTCCTTTCGACAACTGCATTTTGCTGAGGTGCCCTGGCTACTGAGAATTTTCTCTTTATCCCCTCCTCACTAAAAAATTCCATAAATTCCTTTGATGTAAACTCTCCTCCATTTTTTGATCTCAAACACTTGATTTTCAACTGTCTCAGTTTCAACCAACTCTTTGTATATCTTGAAGTGTTTGAATGCCTCTGACTTCTTCTTGAGAAATAAAACTGCAGTCATTATTGTGTAGTCATCAACTAGTGGCATAAAGTATTGTTCACCATTCAATCCATTCATTCTTTTTGGTCCAATTATATCAGTATGTACAATATCTAGTGGTTTTGTTGTGGAATACTCCTTTGATTTGAACTTGGTCCTAGTTTTTTGTCCTTGTATACAATGCTTGCATAGAGTGTTTTCTTGCTTCGAGATCTCAGGAATTTCCCTTACTTCTTCCTTTCTGTTGATTTTGACAAGATTATAAAAATTTATGTGACACATTATTTTGTGCCAAATCCAACTTTCACTATCCTTTCCTAGGAAACATCTTTATTTTCCAATTTCATTTAGTACATTTATGTTGCTTGGAGTTCTAACAACTATAGCCACCAAATTTCCTGATCCTTCTTTCTTTATCTTGCATTTCTCTGAGTCAAACATAAGTATGTGTCCTCGATCACACATTTGACTCATGCTTAGTATATGGTGCTTCATGTCTTCGACTAGTAGAACATTTTCTTCCCCAACATCATTTCTTCTAATCTTGACTGTGTCTCTTCCTATAATTATGGTTGAGTTTTCATTCCCAAATAAAAATGATCCATCTTTTTCCTTCTTCAATGTTATAAACCTCTCCTTATCACTTGTCATATGATTTGATTAGCCACTGTCAACATACCATATATGTTTATTGTGTTGATCTTGTAAGGAAAGCGTGCATTCTTCAATGTTGAATTGATCCTGCTTCCTTATCCATGTCCTTTATGGTTCTTGTCTATGATTGTTGGCATCCTGTCATGATTCTCTAGGAGGAACAATAAATCTACAATATTTTTCCATGTGTCCAAAGTTTTTTCAATTGCATCATACTATTTCAACACTCAAGGACTCAAATTTGTTGTAGCTTGTACTTTGTGCTTCATAAGGCCTTCTTTGGTAACCATTTCTTTTGTATCCTTCATAGTTTCTTTTGTTCTTGGTATTGGATTTACAATGCATATCTTTGTGTCGAAAATTATTACATGAATAACATAAACCAAGAAAAATAGTTTGATACCTAGGGGTGGAAGATCTTCTGAATGGAACTACTCTTGTAAATCCTTATTCTTCTCGGGGTCTTTCTATTGTTGGTTGTTGTTGATTCTTAATTTTGAATCTTCTAGGTGATGCAATGTCTTTGTAATATTCTTATTTTATATTCTTTCCTTCTTCCTTCTTAGGAGAGCCTCTAATTGTTCCTGGATAGCTTCTTTGTTTTGTTGTCTTGGAGCTTGATCCTTTCTCTGTCTAGTTATATCCTAGTCCGGATCTGTCATAGTATGGCCTTTGAATGCTAATGATATCATTCAATATTTTGGTTTTTTTCTGTTGCATGTCGTTCTTATAAAGATATTTTCTTAGAGTGACTACTTTTTCTTCCAATCCTTCGATCATCTTGTCCTTTTCATCTAACAGACCTCTGATTGATTATTTAATTATTTTTTCTTCTTCTACTTGGATTTTTAACTTCACGATCATCTGCTTGACTTCTTTGGAGTTGGAATTATGAGATCATTCTTTCCCTTTTAGTTCTACCTTGAGTGAATTCATTTTCTTTCTTTCAATCCTCAACTCTTCTAGGGCATTGATTAATTATTCTCTGAGATCGACTTCTCCTTCTTCTTCGAAATATTTTTTGGAATCTCTACTGCCATGAAGAGTACAGTAATGATCCAAATGGTCATAATATCATAAAATAAAAGAAGTACACACCATGTACAAAATGTGAGCATGGATCACAAATTCAAGATAGATAAGTTACACAATAACTCCTTAAATAATAGGGGAACCCCCTCCAAATAACCAAATACCTTTATACATCACAATTACATATCACAATAATGAATACATGACCTCTATATATACCTATTCACACTTGCACATGATGCCCCTTTACAATTAGGCCAACCTTATTACATATATATTTACACATTGCATGTACATTTAGGCCCATATATTCTTCCCCTTGCGGTCATATCATATACATTTAGCCCCATATATGCTCCCCTTGGGTCATAACATAAAACCCTCCTTCAAAAATATTTGTCCTCAAAGCTTTGCAATTAAAGGCTTCACATGTGATGAAACCAAGTAATATGATTTTCTTAATTATTTTTGGTAGTAATCCTTGCTGGCTAATTGTTGCACAGTTTTCTTTCCCTTGATTCCATGTATCATTGTTGAAGCTTCTCCAATTTGTAGTAGATGTAGGTTTATGATAATATCTTGTTGAAGAGTGGTTTTTTGATGCCATATTCCATGAATATTGATGATTATTCCATATTCTTCCTTGATAATGTCGATATTGATCTTCTTGTTTTCCTTCAAATCTTTCTGAATAATCAAGGTGTCGATATGGTTTGACATTTGACGATTTTTCTTCATTCTACACACCCATTCCATCTATCTTCTTTTTAGATACAATGGCATCCTCGGACATATTTTCTTGGTCTTTGATTACTATAGCCTTGGATATTATACCATCATATTTGGAATGTACATCCTCTATATGGAGTTCAACTTCTTCAAGTATCTTATGGTGACCTTCTTGAATCTTGTCTTATTTCTCCTTTTGAAGATACAATACCACCCCATTTATCAAATTTTGGCGTCCTTCAATTCTAGATTGCATTTATGATTTTACCTCATCAGTATTGAGGTATTATTCAACCTTCTTGCAAATTTCCTCTTCAAGTCTTTTGGTAGATTCTTCATCCAAGTTCCTTCTTTCTTCCCGATTTTGACAATTCTTCTTTTCTTCTTTCAATCTCATGACCTCATCTAATAGTTTGTTATTATGGTTTCGTAATATACATATCTCTTCATCTTTATTTTTAAAATATTCCCTTGACTCATCCTTTTCCCACTTTGATTTACTATTATTTTCTTGCTTTAAGTTCTTAACTTCCTTAATGAGTGATTCATTAAGGGATTGAATCTTGGAAAACTCTTTTTTTTTCTTCTTGATCTATTCCTTTGCTTCTTTTAACTCATCTTGAATTCTATACATTTCCTCCATTTTTGAGTCCTTGATCCATTTGTTTGATAATAATTCTTCAAATACTTCCCATGTGGCGCTTTTTCTAGTACCTTCATCAAGGCTATACCACCAATTATCAGCTTCACCTTTAAAATAAATACCTACCAAAGGAGGATTCTTGCAATTTTTATTTATCATTCTCAACCATTCCATAGGACTAATTTCATATTTATCTTCATCACCACTAAAGTTAGGTATTGTCATTCATTCTTAATTGGGGTCTAACTATAATCATAAACTTACAACCTAAATATATTAAGGATAATAATATAAAATAGTTATAATCCTTGTTCCCATATAATATTATAGGCTTTCTCTTTCCAATGGTTTTTGATTCAACTCAATTAGACATTCCAATCAAAAGTTATGATAATTGTAAGTGAACATACCTTTGAAAACCTTGATTTGGAGTCTGTCCTCTTGGCCAACCTTCCTGTTGATGCATCTCTGCAATTTCTGCCATTTTGAGTATGAAATTATGACCTTTAGTAATATAAATGTATTGTTTTCAATGCCACAAGTCTAACCAAAATTGGATGTGCCAAGTGGAAGTTATGGTAACTTGTTGGGTATGTGTTATATTCTTTGCACAAGTAGTAGTGTATGAGCATCTATGCCGGGCGCGCAGGGGGGTTAGAGGGGGGTGCAGGGGGGCGGAGCCCCCCGCGCGGGGG
>SNQJ01S0291435.1:0-10740 GCA_010110895.2 Picea sitchensis | reverse complement strand
CCAGTTTCATACATGCTTGCATTACCTGCATCTATGACTGTACATAATGTGTTTCATGTTTCACTGCTTAAGAAATATGTACCTGATACTAATCATGTTATCGATTGGACTGTGATCCAGGTGGAACCAAAAGGTGTCCTGCAAGTACATCCTATACGCATATTGGACAGGAAAAGCAAACAGCTCCGGAATCGAGCTATAGAGCTTGTAAAGGTCAAGTGGACCTGGTACGGTCCTGAGGACGCGACATGGGAGCATGCAGATGTTATGTGGGCAGAGTACCCGCATCTTTCTGAAAATTTTGAAGAGCTTGCAGATGCTATGTAAAGTTGCACTGAGGACATTGCAAAAATAAGGGGAGGGGGATTGTAGTGTCCCCAAGGTCGAGCCCCGATGTAAACTATGATCTGAAAGAGATTGTAAATATGTGTTATAGGCAGGTGAGCCAAGTTTTGTATAAGCCAGTAGGCTTATGTGTTTGATTAGGCCAGAGAGCCTAAGGGTTGAAGGCCAAGGGCCTGGATTTTGTATCTGTATGTATGCAGCACATCAATAAAATATAAACACCGCCAGGTGTAGACCGACCACAATGAATGAGTGATGGGGGACTGAGCGTCCACAAAGTGGGAAAGGAACTAAGGGATGGAAGGTGGGAAAGGGGCTGAGTGTTGAGCCTAGGGGGCTTAGGCCTGAAATAATATTTTAATATTATTTCCAAAAACAACCATGTGCATATTGTTTTATCCTAAGTTCTTGGCAAGGGAGGGAACGTGCAAGGGGATGCACGCTGTGGAACGCATGCAGTTCCCAGGGTGACAAGTGTCAACCCTGGTGCATGCAAATATAATTGCCGAGATGAACCGTGGGAGGCAGCTCCTCCATTCGAACCGAACCTCTGAGCGTGGAACCAGTACGACCTCTGCCAGAGTACCTGGTTCATCTCTGAAAGCCGTAAAGCCTGTGTTTGTCCTGAAGAATTCGTGTACACCCCCGTCCAGTGAGCGTGGAGTCTGTGTCTGTCTTTGAGAAATCCCGTGTGCACATTGCCTAAACAGGAAGCCTGTGTTGGACTCGAGTGGAAGGATCCTTGGTTGTTCGGGAAAAGCTGAGTTAGCCTATGCGTGGAGCCTCTGTTCCGAAATCATGTCCGTGAGATCATCTGGTGACTGCTGAACCGTTTTGGGAAGCCTTGGTCTGTGTTTTCTGTGGGTTGTTGTGACCACGCAGTATTGGACTGCGTAAGGCTTGTTGGCCTGTGAGCGACTCCTCCAGGTGAGAGAGTGCGCAGAGGGAGAAGAGAACTCCTGGAAGGAACCCTGTAGCTGCCACAGAGCCCGGAGACTTCCAGTCCGGTCTGTTCCTGTAACCCAAGGTAAGGGAGATTGGCAGCCGAAGGACTGTCTAGGTGACAGAGAAGGTGCACTCTCCTGGCGTGGAACAGGCATGTGGGGAATGAGGGTCTGTGGGCAGTGAGTGTGGGAGATTCCTGGGAGAGCTTTCTTCCTAGTGGTTGTGTATGACTGAATTCCCTGTAACCTTAGCCTGAGCCTAGGATTCCTTGCCTTGGGGTGGAGCTCGGTCCCAGCTCGGGGGTGACCCACTGTTGAGCTGATGAACATTGTGGTCTAAGGCTGGGAGGTTCGTGGAAGGCCTGCACTTGGTTGGTGATTTCTACAGCTGTTAAAAGATAAGTATTTGAATTGTGCTTTAATCATCTTGTGCATGACCATGCTGTCTATGTATCATGTTTTCCGCTGTGTAAATGAATTATTGTTAAATGGTATGGAATGTTTAAGTATAGCAGTCACCAGATATGTTTCACTCTGTAATCTAAATGTGTTTAATTGTGTTAAATGCATGTGTTTATACTGGCCTGTGTTTATAATCAAACTTAAGTGTATACCGATTGCTATATTGTGCATTATAAGCCTCGGTCTAGCTAAAGGTACACTACATAACCGCACACATATTTTCTTACTTGTTATTGATCTGGCAGTAGAATGTTCTATCTGCCCCCCTCCACTTCTAAAGCCCCCAAAAGTTTAATCAGAATCCTATCAAGCAGGAAAGTGCGAGAACATCCATGTTGGTGGTGCCATATGAGATATGGGGACTGCACCTTCAATGTTTTTTCTAAATAACCATATTTGGTTGCAATAAGTTGCAAATTCCTCATACCACGAAATTGCAGACTGTGAATAATTGCTCCATGTTTGAACTTCTGTACCTTTCAACAATCTCTACCTTGGCATGGGAAATTAGTTGGAAGTTTCAACAATATCCACCTTGACAACAATTTACCTGATATATCATGTCCGAATTAATCCATCACCTTTTATGCAAGCCAAGAGAAGCTAAACACCGTCGTAGCTTCTCTAACAAAACTGGTTTTGTGAACATGTCTGCATAATTCACTTTTGTATGGACGTTTTCCAGATCCACTGCCCCTTCATCAACAACATGTCATACAAAATGGTATTTAATAGAAATATGCTCCGTCTTACTATGATAAGCTTGATTTCTAGCCAAACGAGTAATACTTTGACTATCACAACATACTTTCACCTTGTCCTACATCCTTCCAAAATCACCCAACAAACCTTTTAACCAAATTGCCTCCTTGCATGCATGTGAGGAAGTTATATATTTTGTCTCAGTACTGGATAGAGCAACTATGTTTTGAAGCTTTGACATCCAACTAATAGGTCCTCCTGCAAGAATAAAGACATATCTTGAATTGGATTTCCTTTTTTCCAAGTCACCTGCAAATTCAGAATCGACATAACCAAAAATTGAATCACTATAACTATCATAGGTGATGGAATAATACTTGTTCCCCTAAGATACCGAAGCACCCATTTCAATGTTTCCTAATGCTCTTTACCTAGATTTTCCATGTGTCTAATGAAAACACCAACTGCGTGTGAAATATTTGGTCTAGTACTCACCATCACATACATCAAACTTCCTACTACATTAGCATATGGTACACGATACATATAATCATTTTATTTGTCATTACTAGGACATAAACATGAAGAAAGCTTGAAATGGGAAGCCAAAGGAATTTGTACAGTTTCACATTATTCATACCAGATCTCATAAGTATTTTCTCCATGTACTTATGTTGTGATAACCACAACTTAGCATATTTCTTGTCTCTATGTATCTCCATGCCCAAGATTTGTTTTGTTTCTCCTAGATCCTTCATATCAAACGTCTTATCCAACTGAGTCTTTAACCTGTTGATTTTGATTATGCTCTTGCTTGCAACAAGCATATCATCAACATCTAACACCAAAATAATGAATACATCATTTTCCAACTTTAAAAGTAAATACAATGATCATATTCACTTCTTGTAAAATTTTGGCTCACCATGAAGGAATCAAACTTCTTGTACCATTTCCTGGGAGACTGCCTTAGGCCATACAATGACTTCTTGAGTTTGCAAACAAACCTATTATTGTGATCCTGAAAAAACCCTTATGGTTGTTCCTTATATATATATATCATCATCCAAATCTCCATGTAGAAACATTGTTTTAACATCTAGTTTCTCTAACTCAAGATCAAGTAAAGCAACTAGTGCTAACACAACACGAATTGAAACAAGCTTCAAAACTAGTGAAAATATTTCATGAAAATCAATACCTTCCTTTTGAGAATACCCTTTTTCTACCAATATCGCTTTAAACTTTTCAACTTTATCATCAACACCCCTTTTTAGTTTGTAGAGCCACTTGCAACCAACAACCTTCATGTCCTGTGGAAGTTCTACTAGGTCCCATTTTTTATTCCTTTCTACGACATCCATTTCTTCTTTCATAGCTTCTTTCCACTTAACACTTTCAAATACCTTCATTTCTTCCTGATAACAACTAGGTTCTCCATCATTAGAAACCGAAGCCACATATGAAACATAATCGTCATACCTTGTAGGAGTATTCCTAGCCCGTGTAGATCTCCTTAGATATGGTTGAGGCATATCCATAGTTTCCTGGATATTTTCAGCGTCTTCATCTTCTTCTTTTGGAACTTCTTCATGCTCCTCCTTTTCTGAAGATGGTTGAGTCTACAACTAAATTTGTTGAACTTGCGGTACCTGTTCTTGTCTCACTGCAACATCTACCAGGTCTAATTTTATAAGTGAGGATTCATCAAATATTACATATATGCTTATGATGTTTTTGTGGGCAGTAGGATCCCACAATCTATACCCCTTTACTCCATCACCATAACAAAAAAAAACATATTTCTTTGATCTAGGATCTAACTTAGAACGTTGATCTTTAGAAATAAGAGAATAAACGTCACAACCAAATATTCTCATATTTGAATAATCACATGAATGACTTGTTCATACCTCTTCTGAAATCTTAAAGTTTATTGTTGTTGATGGCACTGACCGATTTATCAGATAACATGTTGTAATAATTGTTTCTTCCCACAATTTCTACCGCAACTTGGCATTACTGAGCATGCTCCTTTCTCTCTCTAGAAGAGTCCTATTCATGCGTTCAACAACACCGTCTTTCCTAGGAGTATAAATCATGGTCCCATGTCTTTCGATCCCATCTTCCTTGTAATAGTTTTCAAATTCCATAGATGTGAATTCATCTCCATTATTTGTTCGTAAACACTTGATTGACCTATTAGTGCTCTTTTGAACCAAAGCTTTGAATCGCTTAAAAGTGTTAAATACATAATCCTTTCTTTTAAGTAAATAGATCCACACCTTTCTAGAGTAATCATCTATAAATGTCACAAAATATGACGATCCCCCAAAAGAAACTATAGGGGATGGTCCCCAAACATCTGAATGGATGTAATCAATAATACCTTTGCTTATATGTCTTCCTATTTTAAACTTTTGTCTACATTGTTTTTCAAAAACAAAATACTTGTATAAATTCAAATTCAGAAACTTTAACTTGGAAGTGACTTACGATCAACCAGTAGCTTAATCCCTTTCTCGCTCATATGACCCAAACCCTGATACCATAAATGAGTAGAGTCGCTTGCACCTTTAGATGCCACCATTTCTTGATTTATTTCAGTCCTTCCTTCAAGATGATAAAGGTTCTCGATCCTCTTTTCCTTCATGACTACTAAGATGCATTCGTACACCTTCAGTACTCCACCTTGAGTTGTACACTTGTAACCAACAAAATATAGAACTCCCAAAGATATCAAGTTCTTTCTAAGTTCGGGTACATGCCTCACATATGTTAGTGTTCTTACAGTACCATCATACATTTTAATCCGGATGCTACCAACTCCAACAATTTTACAACAAAAATCAGTTCCCATAAAAATAAACACCATCATCAATAGATTGGTAAGTTGAGAACCAATTTCTATGAAGACACATGTGGCTGGATGCACCAGAATCTAACAACCAATGCTAATGTTGATGTGAAACATCACAAGTAGATAATACATCATCAACCATACCCAAATACGAACTTGAACTTGTTTCAGCTGAATTTTCTTCATTTTCTTCCTTTGTGGAGTCCTCTTTCGATGTTTCCTGTCTTTTCCAACAATCCTTCTTGAGATGCCCATATTTTCCATAGAACTAATATTTTTGCTTAACCTTTTTTCCTCTTGACTTACATCTTGATGTACCTCTCTGATCTTGCCCTCTTTCTGTAGATTGACCTCTCACCACCATTGCTTCTATTTTTGAGGTTTCTTTACTGGATGTTTTCCACATTAATTTCCTCTTCCAACAAAGCTCCCACAACAATATCATAATCGACGATGTCTGTTGTGCTAAACTGCATAGATGTGACCAGATGATCCCAAGATTCAGGTAATGAACACAGTAGCGTGACTGTTTTGTTCTCATCTTCATATTTTACATCCATACTAGTTAATTGACAAATCAGGGTATTGAAAACATTTAATTGATCAACAATTTTTGTACTTTCTTTCATCCGTAAGCTATACAACTCCCTCTTCAAGAAGACTATCTTCGTCAAGGACTTTGTCATATAAAAACTACCCAGTTTGTTCCACAAGCTTGCTATTGTCTCCTCTCCAACGATGTTAAACAAAACTTTATCTTCTAGACACAGACGAATGGTACTAAGAGATCTTGCATCGAGATCTTCCCAGTCATCTGTTGTCATGCTTGTTGGTTTCTTTGTCTTTCCTGCCAATGCCTTTTTCAATCCTTGTTGCTCAAGCAGATCCCACATCTTCAACTTCCATAACTCAAATTTCTTGCCATTGAATTTCTCCACCTCAAACTTTAAACATTAACTTTTTAAAAAATATGGAAAAACAATATTATATTTAAAACCCCAAAATATTTAATTAAAAAATTTAAAATAAATCACAAATATTTAATATATATACCTTTAAACCTCTTACTAAAACAAAAATGGTTCCACTTTTTAAACAAATAATATTTTAATAGAACATCCTCCACCCACTTATGCATAACTTCTACATAAAAGAGATCCTTCTTATAATATGTCTTATGTGCATAATAAAACAAAAAGGTTGTTTTCATACCATGACATGTTCATAGCTCATAACAAAATCACCTTCATATGTCTAACGCTCCCTATGTATGGCTTGGGGGGTGTTAGGCCCTTCAGTGTTTCTTGTTTCTTATACTGGCGCTCCCTTTGTATGGCCTAGGGGCATTACTCCTACAATATTTCTACAATTAACGCTAACGCTCCCTTTGTATGGCATGGGGGCATTACTCCTACAATATTTCTACAATTTACAGGACAAACTAACGCTCTTGTAACTGAGCTCATGGAACGTTAGGGCATAAACTGAAATCCATTGCTCCATATTGTCCTTCTTTCTATGTATTCAACAGTCAGTAGAAGCATAACAAAACATTCAGTGGAAAATAAATGAAACCAATTGTAATATATCACAACGAATACACAATATTTATGTGGAAAAACCCTTTTAAGTGAAAAAACTATGAGACAATTATAATCAATGTTTTTATTATTCAAGGGAAAATTACAGCAATCCAATTTCAAGCTTACAATCTTCCTCACACCCTTATCCCACACACTGCACTACACTACATTGCATTCACTCACCTCTCAGGTATGCTAAATATATAGGATATGTTATACGGTTAAACAAACTAATTACAATTGTATCCACCAATTATACAAACTGATCATTGGAGTGTGCATTTTTGGGTGATACATTGTGCATAAAACAATATGGTAAATTAATTGGCAGTTTCAACAAAGACATTTTCCCATCAAATAGAGAAACTACTCAGGGTAGCAATCCCTCGAACTTCGGGTATTGCCTGTTAATTGCTGAAAAAATTACCATAAACCTATATATCTATCTTTCTATGAAATAAAGAAACTTCAAAGAATGAAATTTAATTAAACCGAAGATAGGTCTAAATGAGTGAAGCACTTATAAAAACAATTGCTCCAAAATTTCATCCACGATGTTGGTCATCTAATTCCACGGACTACGGGCCATGGATCCTTTCTCCACAATATTTAATTGTACCATCTCTAGTGTTATCATGCTGCAGGGAAAGAAAAGGGAAAAATATTCATTCATCAATTCATGTCATGCCATGCGCTCATTTAACGCCACAATGTATGTAGAGTGACGGGGTAATGTGGCCTTCTGAAATTTGCCATGTTTGATTAGAGAAAAGGACTTGCAATACTCACTTGTACCTTAGGGAGGATTACACAGAATGATCATATGACGTGTTATTCAAATTGACAACCTTTGCATCCATAGGCACGTTAGCTAAATTTTAAATTATTTTATTGTTATTTTTTATTTGATAATTGATATACTTTTTCCAAATTATTTATAATTGATAAAATTTCAAGAGTTATAAGGCATTTAAACTCAGATTTGTTCGAATATTTCTACCAAAATCTGTCATAGAACAAAATCCATAACCGTTAATTTTACCAAATTTGGTCCTTGGCCCATGTGGATCCACTCTTGAACCATAAACTCTATACCAATTTGTAACATTCCTCAGTTCCTAGAACATTAGACACACAGACTGATTTCATTATTTTAACTTATAAGCTATAAATTAGACACAGATTTAATTATTGTTTGTTAACATTAATTAAGTGCATCTACAACATGTTAAAATTGACATGAATGCATATTAAATAACTCAACACAACAACATATACATCATACTCAAATACAGAGTGAATGCACAACAATTAAACTCATAATGCAACACATAAACTAGATAAAACACTATCTTTTAAAAATAATTGTGCAACTAGCTGCTTGGGACTGATGTTTCACCTAGTCATAGACTTGTTCCAAATATCAACAAAAATTCACCCCCAAGTTGGAGCTAGAAATCCACAAAAGAGGATGATCTCTCACTATCCACTTACAACTCAAAGAGTTCCACAACCCACTGGTATTCTCATACAACTATCCCGATTTTCCACCAATTCTCTTCCTCTCAACCTACCCAGCCCAAATAATGTATCCCTTCACTATTCTCATTCCATCAATTGTCTCATTCATTTATCAGGGTCTCTCTCGCACAGGTAACCACAAATCTCACTACTAGGAAACTCAAGGGAGCACAATACTAGGAAAACAACAACAATCACTTGTTGTTATAGTGCAACTCCCATCGGAGTTCACTCTTCAGGCCTAACAACCTCGCTATTCAACATTATGCTCCAAATACACTCTAGAATTCACCCTCTATGGTTTTTCCAGCTCCAATGCTCTTCTTCCCTGTTCTCTGCTTGATGTTCATGCAGAAACATGACAGTGTAAAATTGTTGTAATTGGCCATACAAATTTTCTTTCTTTGTCTTATTTGATTGAATTGCACTTTTCCCCATACTGATTGTACCAAGTACTATGCTTTCAATAACTATGGGATGTGACTCCTCACACCCGCCCTCTTACATGCATTCAATGATTGGGTTCTTCTATACTCAAGGGAAAATTAGAAGTTAATACATAATGATAATAAAATTCAGGAATGTCAGATGCATTAATAGACATGGGCAATCCCTCCTTCATCCCCTCTTAGACACTCCTAGACATTCCCCTCTCTTGTGGATTAATCAACACCCATCTTTTTCCTTGTCCCCCAGGAGTTGGCATCACATTTTATTATTAAAATTTAGAAATACAATTCACATATACATCATTTGTCCACAACCATGCATTATATCTATAATAAGCATGAATTAGATTGGAACTTTGTACAAGCTATTGGGAAGCACTATCACTGGTGGTTGTAACAATACCATTGTTCCTAAGAATGAAATTGATAGAACTCCTCTTCATGTACAGAGAGGACAATGCTTTGGCATTAAAGAATGGACATATTGGAGTGAAGGGTCTTTGTGGTTTGCATAGTAAATATATAGTTGAAGGTATCCCTAATTGTTCTTTAGATTTCAATTTTTTTGAACACTATGTATGTGGTAAGTAGAACTGGGTGAGATTTCAATCCAATGCTACAATGGTAAAAGGGAACTTGGAGTTGATACATAGTGATACATGTTCCATCTCTAGGTCGATCTCTATAATATGTCTCATTTATAGATGATTTATCTAGAAAAACATGGTTGTTTTTCATCAAGAATAAATATGAGGTTTTCGAAAAAAACAAATAATTCAAACCTTTTGTAGAAAACTAGAGAGAGAAGAAAACAAAAGATAAGACTCATCATGAGAAATGGACTGGGAAGAAACCCTCTCTTGTACATCTCAAAGATTTTTTCTTGTGATGCTTATGTGCATGTTACAAAGGAGAAAAAGAGAAAGACAGACAATGAAGTAGAGAAATGTGTCTTCATCGATTATAAAGATAGAGTAAAATGCCTCAAAATTTGGAATCCATTAATAAGAAATATTGTTTATAATCATGATGTGATCTTGAAAGACATTAAAAGTACTCCCAAGAATGAAGATGGACCAAGAGAAGGAGAACCAGAGAAAATAGAGTTTGAACGGGAAAATGTAGAATTTGACTCAGTGGATGAAGATGAGTCAGATGAATTAGATTAAGCGGAGGAACCATAGAAAATAGAGTTTGAGTTAGAAAATGGAGAATTTGAATCAATGGATAAAGATGAGTTAGATGAAGATGAGGAACTATATACCCTAATCTTGAGGATATCTATTCAATTAAGAAGGAAAATAGAAAGGTATAATCCACTTGATTTTTATTCTTATTTTATTTTATCTACTATTGACGATGATCCTAGAATTTCTAGAGGTAGTTGATTTTGAGGAGCGTAAACTTTATAAGAATTCCATGGTTGAAGAAATGGCATTCTTGGTAAAAAATGAGGCATGGGACTTGGTCAAGTTACTTGATGGAAGAAAACCTATTAGTAGCGAATGGGTGTTCAAGAAGAAGTTCAATGCAGAAAGAAGAGTGCATAAGTACAAAGCTCGCTTGGTAGAAAAAGGATATTCTCATGTGGAGAGAATTGTATTTAGTGATATTTTCTCTCATGTTGCAAAATTGATTATCTTTAGTGTAATGTCCCCACTTTGGGACATCATCACAGGGCAACGATTTATGATGACCAGAGTAGCCAGATGGGTGCTAGAGAGAGTACATGGGTATTTGAGAGGCATTGTGGGGTCCAGCTTGCATTGATGATCATATTCCATCATTATGAGCCATTCTGCACAGGTTGGCTTTGGTTTCGTTGCATTCCGACGATTTCCATGATTTTGACTATTTTGAGCTATAAGTCAATG
>SNQJ01S0291434.1:0-10889 GCA_010110895.2 Picea sitchensis | reverse complement strand
GTAATAAATAATGGGTAGGTTGGCATTAGTGACAAGATAGCCTGTTGATATTACATATAATTATTAATGTATGAGAGATCATCCATTATTTAAGCATGCAAAACAAAACCCAAGACTAAATATTGTGGTTGACATGATCGGGTTTGTACATTTTGCAAAACAAAGTACGATAATTTCCATTATTTAAGCATGCAAAACAAAACCCGAGGCTAAACATTGTGGTTGATGTGATCGGGTGTGTACAAATCGACGGTGGAGAAAGTGCACTCATCAACTCATTGGGAGATGAAACAAAGTCTCAAAATCCAAAGTGTATTCTTACATTTACTACGCATAGAATGCCGGTAACATCAACCATTATTTGTACTTTTAATTAATACGTGGCTATTTGTGGATTTTTTAAAAAACAAATAATTTAATTTTTGTATTTTTGTGGTTAATTGTCACCTCGTATTCCAAATACAAGTTATTGTCTCTGACAAAAAAATGTGTAGAACAGTTATCGACGAGGGTGCCTTGACGTGTGTGATGTTTATTACCTGCTGGAAAGCCATCGTCTCTCCTCCTTTGACTGCATCCCACAACAAACTCAAAGCCTTTAATGGCTCCAGTTTTAAGCCTTACGGTGTCCTCCCTTCATTGTCGATTACGTTAGAAGGCAAAACGGTCCAAGTTGAAGTGGAGGTCTTTGACGCTCCTCTTGATTACAACCTTCTACTTGGTCGTAGCTGGATAGACTCCATGTGCGCAGTTGTGTTGACTCTTTTCTATGTTGTGTGTTTCCCACATCAAGGAAAGGTAATTACCATCGACCAATTAGCCTTCGTTAACTTGGATTCACGTACCGGAAACATACCATTCATTGCCAACCCCCCGGATACGAGAACATCGGTGTGGGTCTTCTTAAAGACTTCTTGTTAATGGGTACCTTCCCCATCCCACCACCTAATGTTCCAAATCCGTTTTTTTCCTCGATCAACATGATCCCCACCTCTATTCATGGAACCCCTGCATCTCATGACCCATCAATGGTATCCAACCCTGGCGATCATCTTCGTTACAGCGACAAAATTCCTTTGAGCCCGGTCGAATATGCCTATCAGGACATTCAATTGGCAACCCCTTCTACCCCCTCTCTTGGTGATTTATCTCCAAATCCTTTCCATGTCATTTTTCCCATGGACGAGATGATTATGTCTGTTATGGAAGACAACCCTTGGGACGATGGACATCATCATTCCATCCTCTTCCTGTAACAACACACCATCAAGAGCTACCAACGAATATCGACCCCGTCGACCATTGTCTTCATTTCTACCCTTCTCGAGTCTACACACGATGTGTTTTTCGAAGGGAACTTAAGCAATATCTCACCCACCATCCCCCTCGACATATCCATAAAACCTGGAATTGTCAAAAATGTGCATATCAGAGCTTTGTGTTCCCCTGATGAAATTGTCACCTAGAAGTCGCTTTTCAAAGAATTTTGTGACATCTTCACCTGGAGCTATGAAGAAATGTCGTTTATTGACCCCGACATTGTGATACATGAGATTAAGACATACCCAGATGCTAAACCTATCCAGCAATGCCTTTGTCCGGTCCACCCATGTAAAGTAGTTGTTATCAAGCTTGAAGTCGAGAAACTTCTCAAAGTCATCTTTATTTACCCAGTGGCTCTCATTGACTGGGTTTCTAATCTTGTCCCGGTCGACAAGAAATAAGGCACAATCCACGTGTGCATTGATTATAGGGATATTAACAAAGCATGTCCTAAAGAAGACTTTCCTACCCCCTTCGTCGACCAGATCATCGACAATTGTGCCGGAAGTGAAATCTTCTCTCTGATGGATGGTTTCCCTGGATATAATCAAATCAATATCGTTCCCATGGACCAACACAAAACTGCTTTTATTTGTCCTTGGGGAACTTTTGCCTATCGGAAACTTCCTTTCGGTGTAAAAAATGTTGGTGCAACTTTTCAACGCACTATGTCTTACGCCTTCCATGATATCAAGCACATCGTGCAGCCATATCTAGACGACTTACCCGCTCATTCCATGCACCGTGTAGATCATCCAATACACCTCCAAGCCATTTTCCTTCAATGTTGGTTTTACCATATATGCTTGAATCCTCACAAATGCATTTTCTGCGTAGAATCCAGCCGACTTCTAGGCTTTATTGTTTCACCTCAAGGGATCTGGGTAGATCCTTTGAAGGTCGAGGTGATTCTCAATCTCCCTCCTCCTTCATCACTTTGCCAGTTACAAACTTTGCAAGGGAAAGTAAACTTTCTTCGTCGTTTCATCCCGAACTATGCCAAGCTAACTCTTGGATTTACACGGCTACTCAAAAAGGGGTCTAAGTTCGTATGGGATACCACTACCAACAAATATTTCGAAGCTTTGAAACTGTCGCTGACATGTACCCTGCTTCTCTTCCCACCTGATTACAATCACGATTATTTCCTCTACCTCGCAACCTCGGATTACACCATCGCTATGGTTCTCATCCAGGAGGATGATTCTCATGACGAACATGTCATCTATTACTTGATTTGATGTCTTACGCCTACCGAAACCAATTATTTACATGTTGAAAAATTGGCCTTGGCAACCGTCCAAGCAGTTCAACATTTTCGGCACTATATCCTCTCTCGCAAGACTACGGTAATTTCTAACTGCAACCCTATGCAACACATTCTCACACATCAACTGCTAGGGGGAAAATACTCCAAATGGATCGTGATACTCCAGGAGTTTGACTTAGAATTCGAATGCGCTAAGTCCAAGAAATCCTTAGTGTTTTCCGAGTTGATATGCGACTTTCCCTACTCTGAGACAGAAAATGTAGCAGTCGATTCATTACCTGATGAATCCCTTTTCCTGATTAGTTTCGATGATCTTTTGTATGGAGATATCATCATATATCTCCAAACCCAGAATTTCCAACCCAATTTGTCTATTACTGACCACCGTCGAATACGCTACCAAGCCCGTCAGTATATTATCCTCGATGATACTCTTTATCATCGTGGGATTGACTCAGTTTTTTTATGCTGCCTCACATTTGATGAAGCTGAGAAAGCCCTAAATGACTGCCATTCTGGATCCTATGGTGGTCATATGTCTGGGTATGCTACTGCCCAGAAGATCTTGCAAGCAGGGTATTTTTGGCATTCTTTATTTAACGATTATATAATTGTCATCCAAAAATGCCATGCTTGCCAGACCTACAACCATAAAATACGGTCACATCCTTCTCCTCTTCACCCTATGGTCTCCATTGGTCCTTTTTTGAAATGGGGTATCGATTTCATGACATGTCACCCTCACTCGGCTAGGGGGTATGAATACATTATTGTAGCTATAGATTATTTTATGAAATGGGTCGAGGCGATGCTAAAATTTGACAACACCGGAAAGACCACATCATTATTCATATTCAATCACATAATATCTCATTTTGGTGTTCATCAGGCTATCATCATTGATCACGGTAGTCACTTTAGAAATTTCATGATGTCCTAACTCACTGAAAAGTTGGGTCTTCGCCATGAAAACTCAACACCCTATTACCCACAAGCCAAAAACCAAGTTGAAGCAATTAACAAAGTCCTCATTACCATGCTTCGACGAATGATAGGGATTCACAAAATGAGTTGGCACACGATGTTGTTTTCAACATTGTGGTCTTATCGGACATCCGTTAAGTCTACTACCGGGTTTACACCATTCTAGTTAGTCTATGGTCAAGACGCCATCCTACCAATTGAATGTGAGATACCCTCCCTAAAACTATCCATCAAACTCCTCCCAAACACTTCTGTCGAAGAAGAACGTCTGTTGTATCTTATGTGATAAGACAAAACTCATCACAATKCCACCCTAGTCATAGAAGCCCAGAAGAAACACGTCAAAGCCCAATACGACAAACATGTCCAGCCTTGCATTTTCTCCAAAGGTGATCTCGTTCTCCTTTACGAACAAGATCAGGATATGCTAGGAGCAGGAAAATTTGAAGCTATGTGGTGAGGTCCTTATTTCATTAGACAAGTTTTAGAGAAAGGAGCTTACAAGTTAGTGGACTACGATGGTATCCCTTTGAGTGAACTCAGAAATGGGTTGTACTTAAAGAAGTACTATGCTTGAGATCACTTGTGCATGAGTACATGTATTTTATTGTATCATAATTCTTGTGTGTTACTGTAGTATGCTTTTTCATTATCTGGTCTCTGCCCTCGATCGCTTATGTTACGTTGTGTTTGGTTTCTAGATGTCAGAGTCTTCGCTACCCCACATTGGCTTCATTGATGGCACTAGTCATAGTACTCAGAACCTTGCTTCTATTGCTTGGGCAATTTACGCCCCTAAAAATGAACTTATCACTCTACGAGGTGTGTGTCTCGGCCGTGTGACCAACAATATTGCAGAGTATAGTGTCGTTATCGAATTGTTGATTGATTCTATTTCACTCGGTATCCGCCACTTGGTTGTCTGACCCGATTTGCAACTAGTAGTACTACAACTAAGTAATGTCTATGCTATACGAAGTCCCACTTTATTACAAGTATATTTACGAATTCGCATCTTGGAATGTTATTTTGAGTATATTAAGTATCAACACATTCCTACATGTCTAAATACATTGACTGATGCATTAGCTAACTATGTATTAGACAGACATTTGGGCTATTTATAAACCAATCACATCACATGTATCACACAACACAAGATAAGTCGGTAGAAGCCGTATATATGTATATAACGATCAAAAGTTTTTACAAAAAGTTTTTGTCCAAGGACCAAAATCTCAAAATGTGAATCTCATAGCTTCTAAAAAATAGCGTCATGGGTGACGCTCATGATAACACATAACCACCCGAGCCACCCTACGAAGCAGTCGACTAATAGACTCTGACACACCCATAGTGTGGTGCTGATAACGCCTTGGGATCTCCCCAATAGCCATATCTGGAATGTCAACAGTCAACCCCTCCAAGTTTTTCTCCGCTGCCTCATAGTCTTCGGCATCCCATCATGCCACTAGATCTGCCTCTTCTCACCGCTGAATAGGAGACATTCCTAGAGGTCGATATGTCCCCACATCTGTGTCATCAAAAATATATTTTTTTATTAGTTCTTGGACAAACATAAAAACATTTTATATGATAAAAAATACAAAAACATTTAAAAGAACAAAATGTGTACTTCTTACCTAGGTCACCCCACTGAGCATCCTCAGGTAGGGACAAATCTGGATCCCCTCGGAAGTCCAAACTGGTGTATGTGTAGTCATCAAACATCATCATTTGTGACCGCAACTAGTCGAAAAATGAATCATTGTATTTGATGATGGTCCCAGCTATGTGTCGGGCCATGAGGTTGCACCACCTCAGCATCCTCAGATCCTGTGGGGCCGGTAAACCCCAATCAACCTGCAATCTCAACAATGGGACCCTCTTGAGAAAGAAGGACACCAAAAGTGATCCATACCCAAACTGCTTCAAGTTGCCCCTCCTGCACTTAGTCAATTGCCTCTTCATACTACAGAGAACTACATCCGACCAGTTGAAGACTCATGGCTCTATGCACTGTATGGTGTATTGGAAGTAGCTCTAGAGAGCCATGTGTGGATCTGCACTCCCGACCATGCATGCTATAGTGAACAAGATGGTTCGCAGGGTCAAGTTTTGGACCCCCCAAATAGAAACCTTGCCCTTGCTTCTTTCTGCCTCTAGAACACAATACTGGCGACAATACTCACTCATAGGGAGTCTGCCACCTCGGCTACTAGTCAAGCTAGCATGGTACCCACGCCGTGATAACCCTATTAGAAAGTAGATATCCTCGATATCTAGGGTCAATGTGTGGATTCCCACGTGAAACAACTATTGGTCCACATCCCACATATGAACTAGGTACTCCAACAACTTGATTTGGACCCTCATGCCTAGAATCCAAAAGAATTTCAAGAGCCCACAGTCTCGGAGGGCAGCAACGGTACCCGGGTCATTCCCGGCAATGGAATCCTCCTCCTCATGTTCTCTTTCTCTCCACTCCAGCATCGTGATGGTCAAATGCCTGCACAAGAACCATAAGAGAAGGGTCAACAACTTATTTCAAACCTTGTCATAATTTTTATTAAGTAAAAATCAAATAGAAATTTCATTTTTCGGCCCCCACAGGTGCCCTTTTAGCACAGTGCGAGATTCTCATAGGTTCCCTTAAGGCCGCCTGCAAGAATCCTATATTCTCACAGGTCCTGCATGCATAGCATGCGAGAATGCTCAGGCGCAAGTTTTGGTCTTAAAATGAACCCAAAACCTTGAAAATTACCAATAAAAACTAAAACTAAACCATGAAAAAGGTAGAAGATCAAGAGCTTACCTCATTGGCAGAGATGATTCACCAAATGGTTGCTTGTGACTCCCATGATCAAGCAACGAAATTTGGGGGAAAATGAGGTGTATTGGGCAAAGTTCTTGGCAAAATCACAATGAAAATGGTAAAAGCCCTTTTTACCCATATTTATTCACTTTTTACCATTTTTGTTGATTTTTATATTGTTTTGTCCATAAAACCTAATGCCTAATAGTCCTATGAGTGTGACTTTTTGCAGATATAGCAACTTTGAAGTCCACACGAAGGAGTACATATGTTTTTTCTTTTTGTCTCATGTATGAGTGCTTTTTATGGTTTTTAGAAAAACCTCGAGATCAGTCTTTGTTTGTTCTCGCACTCGAAAATACATGAGAACATAACCGAGTATACTTTTCTCATCTTTTCGTACTTGTCATGGTAACACAAAAATGACGAATGCAAAGGAGTATCCTTTAATCTCTTTTCACACTCCATAAAAATGAAAAGATCATCGAGCAACCTTGTTCTGTTCACACTCGTAAAAGTATCTGAACAAAATGTTCGACAGGCGATAGTTTATCACTTTTTCAGTCCTGTCAAACTATTTTATGAAAAAGGAACTGAGAGAGTTCTCTTTAAGTGTTTTTCAGACTCTCAAAACATGAAAAAACCTCGAGTTTTCTATCTTTGGACTCGTTAAACAAACATCGAAAGACCTGTAATGGGACCGAGCCACTCCTTCCTAGGGTTTGTTAAGCATACTCTGAGGGACTCATCTGAAGGATGAGCTTACATCAACAAGAATATGTTATCCTCCTCAAGCTTGCGTAAAAATAAAGAGGTACTCACCAAAAATGGTGGGGGAAATTTTGGGAAAGGAATGTGTTTTCGTATTCATATTAATGGCAGTAAGTGTCTCTCTTGAACATGACACCCCCTATTCATTATTTGAAATCAGTTTGGGAAATCCATTTATCTCTCATTCGACTTGCTACAAGGTCATATCCTGGGTCGTCTCTGATTCAGTGCTACCAAATCCTTGGTCATGTCATTCATATGTTCAAGAGAAGTTCATCCAAACCCTCTATTGTGTCAGCCATATGCAGTTGTCCATTCTTACCATGTCGGCCTTCCCTGTGTCTGTTTGAACCTATATTCATACTCCGTTTCACCTTCAAAATCTGTTACTTATTTCGTGTCATTGATGGGGGATACATCAAGGCCCTCTTGTGACAAGTCTTGTTCCGTCAACTCCAACTCATTATCCAGAAACAAGACATAGAAAAAAATTTGGTACCTTGGAACTTTCATGCCTTAATGGCAGGTTGCCTCGCTTTCGATAGTGGGTTTTCATTATTGACCCCTTATTGGGAGGTTCCGTCGAATGTTCAACGTCATCTCATTTATTCACATTCGTTGGATTGTACTAGTGTACCTTGGGAGTCATTGACATTAATGGTGATTTTCCTCGCACTTGTTAATGATTTCATCAATGACCGGTAATCAACTGGTTTTTACCATGTTCGACTTCAACACATGTAATCACATGGCTAGATTCATACTTTCAGGTGATGGGATTGAAGACCCTGGGTCTCATCTTTTTGATCCAATCTATGATGGAGTATGTATGATTTTCATCGACACATAGATCGACTTTGTATGTCATGTAGCTATGTCATCTTAATTTGAGTCGTCTCGCATAGATCCATAATGTATTCCTGGTGGCTATGCAGTATTTTGAAGGCATGGATCCACGGTGTATGATTGGTGTCCATGACCTACGTTCATGATGTCATCCATCTGTGATCTGAGTATGGGAATGCCTACCTCAAAACTGGTATTATATTCTGCAGATGCTTGGTTGTTTGCAGGTTTCCGATTAGGTGCACTCCTAGTTTCTGACACACACACGCAGTTTACAAAGTATTTTGGTTGCCACAGATTCCAGCCTCATACTTTGGGGGAAATTCTGTTACACATGATTTTGGTCACTTTGGGTATGTCTTAATAGTGATGTAGTTAGGCTCCCAACAAGGACTTTTTGCTTAAGAA
The DNA here is from genome assembly GCA_010110895.2 of Picea sitchensis. Taxonomy (NCBI): domain Eukaryota; kingdom Viridiplantae; phylum Streptophyta; class Pinopsida; order Pinales; family Pinaceae; genus Picea; species Picea sitchensis. The sequence continues at coordinate 2,472 of SNQJ01S0291434.1, read as the reverse complement.
AAGTGGCTCCTGTCTTCTTCCAAAAAACATATTTTTAAGATGATTTCGTTGATTGCCTATGGTCTAGGGTGAGAGAATCCCTCATTCTCATAGGCCAACCACACTTAGGGTGCACACTTCTCGCAGTCTACTCCATAAACCAGGTGTGAACCTATTTTTAAGATTGTAAAGGAGAAGAGGTCTCGAGGGTTCTAGAAGGGAATCTTCTAGAAAATGAGTTGGCATTCGCATGGTTGTCATTCTAATGACTTCCCAGATTTGTTGGGATCATCCTCATCCATGTAACCATCTCTCCTTCTCCTATATATTGAAAGGTTTCTCAAGGAAAAGGTTAAGAAATATTGAATGAAGAATTGGTGAAAGAACTGTGTGAAGAACCCTGCTTGGACAGAAGCTTGAAGACTCTATTTGGTCTATCAAGAAGAATTGGATCTTCTTCATGAAAGTACAGAGAAATTGTGTGTGTTGGAACCAAGGCTCACTGAAATAAATCTTGAAACATCAAGGCAATCAGGTTGTATCTTCTACTTTCAATTAATATGATACAACGGCATGTCCCTTTCCCATAAAGTCACTCTTACTTTATTGTGTAATTCCTTGATCAGATGCATAAGTTGACATCGAATATACTTTGCTATATTCACTTTGTTTGCTTTGTGTTGTCTTGGACTTGACTTCATGAGAGCACCGGAGCGAAGCGGGAACAACAAAGACCTAAGAAAGTGATATAAAGGTATGTCGCATATTTCTTCCTATTAGTAGATTCAATGATTACAACTTAGGGAAAGAGTCATGTCCTATCCTATTTTGTTCTAGATTCAGGTGGATCTAGGGAGATTTGTTAGTGTCCACACCTACCAATTTGTTTGATAACAGTTGGAGGCTTGATCTTGTTCATTTCCCCTTTCAATTCATCCATCCTAGATCTCCTATGCTTTCTGGTAGGAGATGGGCTTGAACTACTGTGTGCTTCCCTACTGGAATGCTTTGGGGAGCAACGAAAATGTTTGCTGACACTCCTTGATATTCTTTTCCTCTCAGTGGTCCTACGACTCTCTATCTTTCTTGAGTCACTCTCCTTTTCCAATTTCTTTTCTATTCTTTCCAAACTCTTCAACATCCTTAAGTTGAATTCACCCTGCATATACATGACTTTCATGAGCATTCAGCTATCAGCTCCGCGATCCTGGGCATCTTTCTGCAATCTTTCAATGATTTTCATCATATGTCCTTCGTTATCCATCTCTTTTCCTTGCCCATTAGAGTTTGATCCTTTGAATCCCAACTTGACATTCCTTCCTTCTCTTTCGTTCTCTGAATTGGAGGAAATTTGCACCTCTTCCATTCTCTGCTCTCAATGACAACCCTATTCGGTTATGGCACTTTCTAAGCTTTTGCAAACACACGTGCAGACAATAGGGGTTTGTCATGTTGTCATTCTTAGCAAATTCCACACATTCAAAACCATTCTGATTTAAGAAAATGCTTCGACTTCACAAATTTTCTGAGTTCTGCTCAACTCTGTAATTTTCAGGTGATAGCTCCCTCTTTCTTAGCCCCTACCCTCGTAACCAAAGGTCATGACTAAATGCTAGACTACTAGGTGCTACTTGGGCTTTTGACCTTCGAATATTTTTAAGGTATACACATCTATCTCCTGGAGTTTTGATTTACCAAATTCATGTAAATTGGGTGGATCAACGGTCCACGTTAACCCAACATCCAACGGTTAAAAATCCTCTACGATTCTTCCATCTTCGAAGATTTCGAGACTTTGAAACTTCGGGTTTCAGGGTTTCGGTAACTGGGATTTCGAAATGTAGCGACCCAAACCACTGGTCACTCCATTCCCCGAACTCCGATACACGAGTTCTTATACGAGATACAACGATCCTTGATGATTTGGATCCAACAGTCTAGATCTTTTCGGAGTTTCGTGAACCAGGATTTCACGATGCATCGACTCCAAATATCTTGTCACTTCAATCCCCAAATTCCGATATGGGAATTCATGTATGAGATCAATGGTTGTGACCCTCCCTTGATTCGACAGTCCAGATCTCTCCTAAGTTTACACCTGTCAAATCTCTTCATCCCTAACTTCCTCGCTACTTGGTTGGATCCGACGACTCATGGGATTTCAGCACTTCTTCCTGGAAGTGCTCCACCATCTGATTCTACCCTTGTTAATCTCTTTCGCAATTCGGGACTTGGAGTGACCAAGAATTTTTCCTGTTCTCCAAGTTCACGATCCTTGAATTCACAAAATGATCCAACGAATCAAACCAACCATGATCAATGACTTACGTTTATTCTGGATCCTAGGGTAGCGAGTTTCTCCATCCACTAACCACCATGCAACTTCTGGCTATCTTACGATCCTCGTGATTTCGTGAGTTCTCCACAGAGAATTCAAACCGTCCAACTCTACTTCTCAAGGAATTATGGCCAATGACTTGGTACCCTCCTTCT
>SNQJ01S0291432.1:0-10742 GCA_010110895.2 Picea sitchensis | reverse complement strand
GGGGAGCGCTCTTCTATGGTGGAAGACACTCTTACCGCAGCTGAACATGGTCGTTGAAGACGTGTCATGGGAACTATTCGAGGAACAATTCCGAGAGAGGTACCTTTCAGAGGAATTCATCGAGCGTCAGCTCAATGAGTTCAATGCCTTACGACAGGGAGGTCGTATGGTGCCCGAGTACGAGGCCCATTTTATGGAGCTGATTTGGTACACTCTGCACCTTAACACTGAAAAAATTAAGGTTAACAGGTTCGTGGTTGGCCTTAATGGAAGCCTACGTGCAAAGGTTAGGATTTTGATGCTCCAAACCTTGCACGATGCCTTCTAGAAAGCCCTCATAGCAGAGGAGGATCTTATCAGTGGGGGTCTGACCAGGACTCCAGCGAGACTAGTAGGGCAGGTCCCATCTGGAACACAGCAGCACCAGACACCAGTGAGACATACGTTGGGATATAGTGGCTTCCAGAGGGGATCCACTTCACTATAACCCGGCAGCCGCAGCCTCAGCAGCGGACACCTTATCGGGGACCACAGCATCAGCAGTAGTGTCGCCCGCAGCAACAACAGTTTAGGCCTGTTCAGTAGAAAAGAACAGGGTTCCAGGCCGGTGGGACATCATCTTCTACTTCGGGTACCAGGACTATTGGGTTGAAGAAGGGGTGTTGGATGTGTGGGGAGCCACAGTACCAGCGCGACTATCTTGTGGAGAGTACCTGAGCGTCCGGATCAGTGGGACCCACTACCGTGGGAGATATGGGCAAGGCTCATCGGATTCATGCAGCAGTGAATAAACGCCAGGCAGAGCACCAATTAACTGTGCTCGAGACGACAGGTATTGTGCTTACCAGAACCTTAGTGTTTTGATAGATCCCGGTGCTACCAAGAGTTTCATTTCTGGTGCAACGCTAAGAAGGATTAAGGTAAAGGCAGTCGAACATGATGAGTTTAGCTTCGTAGAGATAGCTTCGGGAGCCAAACATAAGGTTGGAGGAAAGGTTATGGGATGTGCCCTTAACTTGGGAGCGTTTGTCACGAGGGTCAACTTGTACATCACAATCTTAGGAACTTATGATGTCGTGATTGGTATGGATTGGTTAGAATCGCATGAGGCGATACTCAACTGTAAGATGAAACGTTTGAGCTTGGTCGATGACGAGGGATAGAGATGTGTGATTGTAGGATGGAACCAGGGAGTTTCCTTGAGGTTCGTCTCTTCCTTACAGCTACGGAAGAGTATGTGCAAGGGGTGCAAGCTTTATGCGATCCTTGTGCTAAACGAGAAGGGAGTAGCGGAAGGTCTTGAGCACCTTCCAATGGTGAATGAGTTTGCGGACGTATTTTCAGAGGAGTTACTTGGGATGTTGCCACAAAGGGAATCAGAGTTTACCATAGACCTGAAACCGGGGACCGAACCGATAGCAAGAACGCCTTATCGGATGTCGACCCCGGAGTTGCAAGAATTGAAAATGAAACTAAAGGAGTTGCTAGACCTGGGACTGATATGTCCTAGTGTGTCACTGTGGGGTGCACCTATTATTTTCATATGAAAGAAGGATGGATCGTGGAGGCTTTGCATTGATTACCGTCAACTGAACAAGGCTACGATCAAGAACCAATATCCCTTGCCGAGAATTGATGATCTGTTCGATCAAATGAAGGGTGCGACAGTGTTCTCCAAGATCAATTTGTGATCAAGATATAACCAGTTACGGATCAAGGAGGATGATGTCCCTAAGACTGCCATTAAGACGAGGTTTGGACATTACGAGTTTACTATTTTACCGTTTGGACTGACAAATGCCCGAGGAGTATTTATGAGTTTGATGAACGGGGTGTTACGCGAGTACTTGGACAAGTTCGTCCAAGTGTTCATAGACGATATTTTGATTTACTCTCGTATGACGGAGGAACATGACGAGCACTTGTGCTTGGTACTACAGTGTCTACGAGAGCACAAATTGTATGGGAAGTTGTCCAAATGCTCTTTTTATCAATCGAGGATTCACTACTTAGGGCATGTCATCTCCAGCGAAGGTATCGTCGTGGATCCAGCCAAAGTCGAGGCTATTGTGGAATGGCCTGTGCCAACGAATGCCACGGAAGTGCGTAGATTTATGGGTTTAGCAGGATATTACTGACGGTTTGTCGAGGGATTTTCGAAGATAGCAATTCCGATCATGAAATTGCAGAAGAAAAACAAGAAGTTTGTTTGGACCGAGAAATGCACAGAAACATTTCGGAGGCTTAAGGAGTTGTTGACAACTGCACCGATACTGAAGGTCCCTGCCATGGACACAGACTTCTTGGTATTCACTGACACATCCAAGGAAGGTTTAGGAGGAGTCTTGATGCAAGACAGACGAGTGATTGCCTACATTTCGAGGAAACTGAGAAGGCATGAGGAGAACTACGCGACGCACGATTTGGAGTTATTAGCCATCATATATGCATTGAAGGTTTGGAGACACTACCTTGTTGGATGAAAATTTGAACTAAAGACTGATCATTGTGGACTACAACACATTTTTACGTAAAGCGACCTGAACGCACGACAATGACGTTGGTCGGAAATGCTTAGCGAATATAACTTTGAGATTACTTACATAAAGGGAACAGTGAACCTGTTAGAATATAGGGAACAATGAACCTTAAATGGTTAAAATCTATGGGAACCTAGGCTTGAGCGTTGCTTATGTGTCTTGGGGGTCCTAACCATTGCAGGGTAGGATGGGCGGGTAGTCAGTCTTTCTTATTGTCGATTGATCGTCGTTAAATGCATGCAGTTACTTGTTGTGCGTCTTATGTCGTCTTGTTGTGTTCGTCGTGGTTTGCGTCTTGATTGTAGTTGGGTGGCAACGCATAGTCGAATGTGTTTGCTTCCCTTGTACACGCGTGCACACACTTTTAAAAGAAGAAAAAAAAAATTGCACTTGTTATAAGAGGTTTGGCGTCGTAACGAGGAGGATCGTTACACTCTAATATGAACTAGCCAAATGACCCTTTCATCCCATGCTTAGAAATTGAAGTCATGGTTTAGCAAAACATGTAGGAAATATTTTTGATGAGAGAGTGGGTGGGTCAAACAAAGTATATTAAGTTTTGATTAGCAATGGTTGAGGGTATGTTTTCTAGTTCCTGGGTAAATGGGAATTCTACTCAGCTGCTGCTACCCTTCCTCTTTGAGTATGGGAAATTGAACTGTAATTTGTCATGTATGTTGATCAATATTGCCATAGCTTACTTGTTTCTGATCTTGAAAAAACCTTTTTTTTTTATGTAAATGTTGGTTAATATGTACTTCAACAACTCCTTTTTATCTCTTTCAAATCAAGAGGTAATACAATCTATGAAGATTGTAGAATGCTTAGAAAAGGTCATTCATAGATGGAAAGTTTGTAGATATTTAATGTTTATTGGGATTTTTTTAACATGAACTTAGTGTTGATATTATGGTATCTTCGGGAGGTATGAACCTCTATTGTGACCTACGACGAGATTAGAATATTTCATAAGGAAGCAAAGAAGTAAAGGAAACCCTAGACGAGATGTCGGCTACAAAAATAAAATTAATGTGAATTAATTAGTACCCAGAAGGAGAAGTCGGCCCCAGTAAGTCTGCCATACCACTATAAATATAGGGCGCCATTTCTCATCATTCACACTTCTCAGAATTGCAAGAGCAATTTCTGCGCACTGTAGTTGGCATTTTTGTGCGCAAGTTTCTGGGGAAGGTGTTGCGCCAGTTTCTAGGTGGGACTATCTGATCAGCTTGGTTTTTATTCTTGCTTGGTGCATTCGCCTTGCTTGGCTATTGATTGCTACCAATATTCTTCTCTGTCAAGGTCAAGGTGCTCGGAGGGTGGCTTCGGCCTATGGTTGGGTGACAAGGGTATTGTCAATGGTAAAACGAGCACAATCTTTCATATTCTAACACTTAGGCCATAAGACCTTTAACAGAAAAGTCACATATCAATAAAAGGAGCTTTTGGGATTTTTTTAACATGAACTTAGGCCATAATACCTTTAACAGAAAAGTCACATATTAATAAAAGGATCTTCTAGGTAGTTTTAGTCATGTAAAATGTTTTGTCAAGAACAAGATTACAGTCACGTGCATAAATCATTTCAACAACGTTGTGAGCAACAAATATCTTGTCCAAACTGATGTAGATTTGGTGACATAGTAGTCCTTTAACAAACAAAATCAGACATTTTGCTACCATTTTTAAAATTTTACTACCATTTCAATTAGAAGTGTCATCAGGTTGCTTATGCTTTAGGTTTGTTGGTTTTCAGAATTTAACGGAGTTCTTTTCACCCTTGTATGCTTTTCTGTTCTAGTCATTTTTGTATTTTTTTCTGTTCTTGTCACCGTTGCATACTTTTTTGTACTATAATATAGTGATAATTGAAAGTGTGTTGGAAGCAAGAAAGGGTCATTGAACTAGATTTGGTAAATGTTATTGTACTAGAGTTTGCTAATTGAACTAGGTATAAATTGTATTATGTCAAATTGAATAAAAAAATTAGTTAAATTATCTATACAGAGATTAAGGTTTGCTAATTGAACTAGGTAGAAATTGTATTTTGTCAAATTGAATAGAAAAATAAGTTAAACTATCTATACATAGATTAAGGTGAGTAAAATAGCATAAACGAGGTAGAAAATTTATTTTATCAAATTGGATTGAAAAATCAGTTTAACCATGTATCAGGGAATGATTTCTTCTAACAAAACATCATAATTGATTGATTATTGATTATGGGGAGTAAATGTAGTATAGGAGGCTAATCACTTTTGTAGACTTTCAGGGAAATATCTTGTTTCTTTTTACTTGTCTTTGTAACTTCTAATTTAAAAGATGTTTGTAATTGGAAATTTTATAGAAATTTTATGTGTAAGCAAGTTGGTTGATGCTTTTGCAGTTGATCTTAATCTTTCACACCCAGTTAATATACATCGCATTCTCTTTTGGTACATTTCTTGTTGCTATTTTTTAAAGTTTATTCTCATTTTTTGTGTATGTTATTATTGCTTAATTTACTTGCTTTCTAATTTTTTTATACTTTGTTGCTTAGGAATAACTATGTTTGAAATTGAATTTTTATGTTTGAAATCATCAGGCAAAGCCCCCAAAACATAAATTGAGAAATGTACACAACAAATAGAAAAACGAAGATGATCGAGTTCCCATATACACGGATTAACTTTCCATCTATGTGATGTATAGTCTTTAAATTCCACCAATAGATTGAGCACAACAAATATAAAAGGATAACGAAGATGATCAAATTCCCATATACACTGATTATCCTACCATCTATGTGATGTATAGTCTTTAAAGAACGCCTTATACATGATTATCCCATCTATCGCGTCTTATAGTCCTTAAAGTGTAATAGATTGAGCTCGGTTATTACTTTCAAAAGGAACAGGATTGACAAAGAGAGTCCATCAAAGGTTTTGTGCTTATTTGGTTTTAACAAGAACTTTGAATATTAATCTGCACTTATAATCTCTTCAATATTTTAGGAAAGCTATTTTTTATATTTTGTACTTTTTACTTGTACATCTCATACTTTTGTGTTCCATCAATATGTGGTCATTAACATCATTTCATTGTATTTGTGCTTTGCTTGTTGAAATACAAAGTTCAAACCAAATACTTATCTGTATGAAATGAACGAGGGAGATAGTCTTGATGGCTTATTATACATTCAATTTCTCCATTGTATAGCTATAATTCTTTATAAATAAATCATGTATATAAAATAAGGGAGGTAGTGTCGATGGCTTGCCATACATTAAATTTAATATGTAACTTCAATTTTTTATAAATGAAATATGCATCCAATATCCTTATGTAAAGGGTAGTGATCTATAAAGAATAAAATTGAGCTGACAATTTGTTTTTCTTTCACAAGTTCTTGTAACATCCCTTTGCACGCTTTGAGTGAACTTATTCTTTGAGGACACTTGCTACTTAAGTGATCCGGATATTATGATATTAAAACATTTGTCTTTACAGTTATGATCGTCATGGGTGGATGACATGTTTTTACATTGACATAGGCGAGGTGTTATTGACTTGGTTTTTACTGAGTGTGGAGGGGTTTTGACCTTGAGGATGCAGAGGCATCGATGGAACCTTGGACTCTGGATATTTCAGGGAGTGTGCTTTGGGTTTGATTGATTTATTGTGATATTAATACCTTTGATTAGATATTAATATGATGTGATGTGGACATGTTAGAGCATGATTGTTGATGATGCGGGGTGACGATAGCTTGTCGACCGGTCTCACATATGGAGTAAAAGGGTCACACACGAATTCAAGAGAGGTTGAGGGAGAGTGTGGTTACTTCAGCCTACCCATGACCTACTTGCTGTAGGTAGCTTTCCGGAAGCATGGGTTAACGATTACCCTGGTTGGGAAGGGACCCACGATGCCCTAAGGAGAGACTCAGAGCGATTAAGCTCACAATGATTCTAAAGAAGTGCAATAAGGTGGGAGCCTTATTCCTTAGAAGCCCTTAGTCTCCACAAGTTCACTTGGCAGAGTAATGACTCCAAGGGTTATTGATGTCAATAATGTCGGTCGAGGCAAATTAGCACCCTTGGAGCACATGAATTAAGTCCTGAGGAGCGTCGCATAAAAGAAACACAAGAGGTGAGTGGCACCCTTGGAGCATGTAGTGCATCACGAAGACACGTCGGAAATGGAATGAGGCTAGTGGAACTCTTGGAGCACCTAGTGTATGTTGAAGGGCACGTCATTGATGATGATAGAGGAGGAACCTAGATGGCCCTAAGGCCGGACAACACATTAAAAATTTTAAAACAACTTCCAACTAAATGTTGTCTTCGGATTCCAGAGTCTAAGTTCTAAGTCTAAAACTTCTCTAGGGTAAAATTTTGTCTACCCTTAGAAAATATACCATATAAAAATAAAATAAATAAATTTAAACTAAAACCATAAGTAATGGTTTTGGTCTTCACTTAAAATTTTGGGAATTAAAATGAATATAGTAAGAATTTAATTAAAATCATTGGATATAAAATGTAAAGAAGAAATTAATTTATTTTAACTTTTGATAATTTCAAAGGGTACTAAATTAATAATAAAAGTAAAGGATAAAGTGCACAACTATCCTTTCTAGCTCTAATAAAAAAAAGGAATGAAGGAAAAAATTAGGAATTAGGGAAGGTGGCACAAAAGGAGGGAAAGGAACTCATGTGGTAAAAGCAAAGAAACCAACTTAGGAAGAATCTGCATTTAAGAAAATTCTAATTTTGAGCTGATTTAGCAATTTCTTTTTAAGGAAAGCTTTTAAAACCTGTAAGGGAATCTAGGGACACCTAGGAGTAAATTTAGGAAGTATCTAGGTGGGGGAAATGAGACAATAAATAAATTAAAGAAATAGTGGTGGAGGAAAGTGGGGATGGATGACACTTGTGAAGGAGAATTTTAAAGATTTTTTTATTAAAATGTAAATTAAATGAGATTTAGGAAAGATTGGAAGTTCTAAAAGATTTTTATTAAAATGTAAATTAAATGAGATTTAGGGAAAGATTGGAAGTTCTAAAACTCTATAAAAGAGAGGAAGGAGGAGGAAGAGAGGGGGATTGGCTATTAGAGTAATGTTACGTTGTTGGATTAGTGACTTGACTAATTTACTTGTGGGAGTTCGGATTTCCCAGCTCGGAGAGGAGTGGTAGCTCGACCTTGTGAGGCGAGCTGGGAGCTAGATGTACCATCTAGATAGTGTGTGGCCCATTTATGGCTCAGGGAACTAAGGGGGAAGCAGAGTACCCCTAGCGTTGGATGGAAGGTACCGGTGAGGTCTCGACGGCCAATGAGCGGGAGCGGCACGGAGCGCGCAGATGTCATCAAGGCGGACGATAAGGCAAAGGTACGGTCGTTTATTTTGTAGAGTAGAATGAATTAGGAACTTATGCTTAAATCTTCTTGTGATGGGAAAAGTAAATTGATGGTTTAAATTATATAACTCTTGCCGAAACTCCTAAATTCCTTCAACGATTGCAATGAAAAACCTTAGGTAATGAATGTTGAAACTCCTGGTTGTTCAATGATTGCTTGTTGTTAAAATTCATTGAAGCTTTTCGCTGTACCTTCTGATGCCACTCAACGAATGTGGTAAGATCTACTCCTAATCGTACTTGTTAGATGATCTACGCTCTATAATTGAAAACAGATCTACACTCTAGAATTGAAATCTCAACAGTTACTCCTTGTAAAAGAGTTGTGACGAGGTTCACTCGTCGTTGGTGCAGCTCGTTGATCGCCATGCAGATATTTTCTTCAAACACTTCACCAAACAGAAGAAAAGTGAATGATTATTAAATCTCAGAACACCTCAAGATCCAAGTTCCATGTTCATTCCTCACCCATTTTTTTTTATACACAGTACTGACCTCAGTCTCGCGTCAACGGGCTTTTGTTTGTTGCGAAAAGGCATTTCTTTTCATTATTTCCCAAGCAATGTTTTGCTTTCCCAAGGTCATATTAATAGAGTTGTTTGCGATGCAATATTCCCAACAGGGTTTCTATTTTGTTTGGTATAGCGTTTCTGGAACCCATCTCCTTTGTATTGCTGGCAGTTTTGCCCCGAGTTGTTGATGTGAATTAGATAAAATTTATATATATATATATATATATATATGTACTTCCTATGCCATTTTGATAAAAATTTTGAATTCGTACTGTAATGGCGAATCATTCTATATTAGATAGATAGATAATCCATTGTTAATTAAAATGGATACAAAAATTTGACTAAAGCCTACGATTCCTTGATGTGTAAGGCTTGTAATTTTGCCTGTTCTAAACGCATGGATTCGAGGTGTAAAGCTTGTAAATTCTCGCATGTTTGTAAACACATTGATTGATGTGTAAAGATTAAATTTTTCACCTGCTTAAACGCCACGAATTGCTGGGTAAACTTACATTTTGTTGTTTTAAAAAGGGCCATGATTTTCCTATGTAAACATACAATTCGCCTGTTTAAAGAGCCATGATTTTTGCTGTGTAAGGATTTCAATCTTCTTGTGTTTAAAGCCTTCGAATGGCTGTGTACAGAATACCTTCCCGTTGTTTGAAAGCCTACGACGTGCCTGTGTAAAGAACACATTGTTGCCTGTGCAAAATCTAATTGACTGATTGGTTGTTCCTACTCTATTGTCAGCACCTTTACCTCCACCATATTAATGGGTAACATCAACCTTCCACCTATATTCGGTTAACTTGGCAGCGTTATCCTTAAATGCTCTTTAGTTGCCTTACTAATTTTTATTTCCACGTCTTTGCCTTACATTAATACCTGGATACTGGATCTTAACACCTGGTTTCTTCGCCTTTTTGTTTATTTTAATGCTAGCTGGTAAATGTCTAACGACTTTGATTTAATGGTGAATTCATAAATTAGACAACTCCGCCAGCTTAATGAGTGATTATTGTATAAGTGGCCTTAGAGTATGGACAACATATTACCCTAATAATTGTGTAAGGGTGTAATCTAGAGTTAAATATATTTTGGTTCCATTTTATTGAGAAGTTTTAATAAGGGAATGGTTGTTATATAAGGATTTTATGGTTGTTTTTGTTATAAATGAAATAGTTCATTTTCTCCATTCCATTAAATCTAGATATTTTTTTATATGCTATTTGAATGTGATTGGTCTRGTAAGATATGTTTATTCTGGAGATAAAAGTACTTCTTAAGATCTTCTTAATTATTGCCCTCATTTTTAGGTTAATGTTGGTGTTAATTCTAATGATTGCGTTAAATCATTTTAGAATATTGCGTTAATTTGATTTAGGATTATAGATTAAATGTTAGTTATTGTGTTAATTGATAATTTATAACTATTCATTATTTTTTTACGATTGTAACTAATGATTAATTATATTGTTAAATGTTAATCCAGTCAAGTTCAGACTTGCACAATAAGGTCCTTTAAATGCTGAATTAGAGGGTACCTCGATGACCAATTTGATCTAAAGTTGCGCAATGTAATGGCCTTAAGACTAGTGTAGATTGTACCTTAATGATATTTTCATTTAGAAGTGTTAAGTGGGCTCGTTCTAGATGATTAACATAGAATGCATTTATGACTAGCTTGGCTTGACGAATAATTGGGATAGTGGCGAAGTCATTTGCTTATGTTCCCTGTTAAGGGTGTGGTTGTTCCTTTTTAATTAATGTGGTATTGGGTTGTAAACTTGTGTCGTGCTTGGTCTGCTTGTGTCGGGTGGGATGTAGACACCTCCATGTTCCTAAGAACAGTCGCCAGCCCTGAGACCTTAAATGGTTAAAATCGATGGGAACCTGGGCTTGAGCATTGCTTATGTGTCTTGGAGTTCCTAACCATTGCAGGGTAGGACGGATGGGTATTCAGTCTTATTATTTTGTCAGTTGATTGTTGTTCATTACTGGCAGATGTTGATGTGCGTCTTAGATCTTTATGTTGATATCACAGTTGCATGCGTCATGATTCGTCGTCATGTGGTGGCGTAGAGTATAATGTCTTGTTACCCTGGTACACACACACGCACACACAAAAAATTTGCACTTGTTATAAGAGGTTTGTCGTCGTAACGAGGAGGATCCTTACAATTACATAAGCCTAAGCACAAGAGAGTTATTGGGTGCAAGAAATGTATTCGAGTTTTTAAATATCACTACCATTTATTTAATATTTTTCATGTTATTCTAAATAT
>SNQJ01S0291431.1:0-10740 GCA_010110895.2 Picea sitchensis | reverse complement strand
GATTTTCATCATGGCCTACTTTCTTGCAATGCTTGCAAGTAGGCTTCTCCTTTCTAGTTGTGGTTGTCTTCTTCTCTTTCTCTTTCCTTTTCCCTACATCCTTTCTTTGACAAGTATCTGTAGAAACACTATCACCAACATTCCCTTTACTAGATTCAATGTGAATGGCTTGTACACATACTTCATCAAAGTTAGAAGGATCTAGCATAATAATAGTCTGCTTAAGATAAGAATGTAAACCACCAATATATTTTAGGAGTGTCTCTTGTGTATATAAAGGAATACCCAAATTTAAAGCTTTCTTATGAAATATTTGAGTATATTCTTGTACACTTTGACCTTTAAGTTGCCTTAAACTTTGTCAATTCATCATTTCCTGTTGCATGTAAGATAAAGGGTAAAACTATTGTTTTAATGCAATAACAAAATCATTCCAGGAAGAAATTGTTTTATCACTTTTCTTAAGATCATATCTAGTTCTGCTTTCCCACCATATGAGAGTTTTTCCTCCCATTTTGAGACTTGCTAGTTGGATCTTATTTTCATCATCAACAATCTTTTGTATCCTGCAATAGACTTCTAATTGTCTCACCCAATTATCTATCGTTTCTACATCTAATTCACCATCATAAGTGGGTAATTGAAACTTTACTTCTAACTTTAATAATGGCATATCAAAAGAATGATGAGTTTTTTTCTTATCCTTAAAGGAATGTACACTTGCTTCATTATTAGATGATGAGGATGAAGGAGAAGAAGGTTCTAAAGGTCCACCACCTCCAACTCCTCCTTCTTCTCTTACCAAAGATTCACCTTCTTCATTGCCTTGAAGCCTTCGTTGCCCTCTTTCATGATAAAGCTCATCTACCATGGCTTGCATCAATTTAAAGGCCTCAAAGAAATCATCTTCAAATTTGTAGGGACCCAATTTTCTTGGCGAAGACATCTCTTTCTTATGCGGTCTCCTGTGAATCTCTGTGTCAAGAGCCTCAAGTTGGCCTTCTCCTCGCTTGAGTTTTTCTTTGGTGAGCATCCAATGCTTGCAATTCCTGTCAAACCGTCACAACCAAATGCTATGATACAATAAACTTGATCCAAAAATGAAGGTATTACTGATAAATTGCAAGTTAGTTTAATGTATTTTATGCATCAGATCTTTAAGAATGTGAAATACATAAACTTATTATCTTGTTTGCGAAATATCAAATGCGACTTTTACTTGATTCTTATTAATGAATAAAGAGATCAGCCATTAATATTCAAGTTGCAAAATAAGATAATAGAATAGTGACATAGAAAGAAAAATAGATACAAGAGGTTGATAGCGGAGTTCACCAATCATTGGCTACGTCTCTGGGCCCGCTTCCAAGTGGAGGACCTCTTTATTGCTCCTTAAAATGCTCAAAGTTCTCTTACAATTGCTCTTTGTTTTTACATAACATGCTTCAGAAATGATGTGCAAGACCTCCTTGCTCAGATTAAACATGCATCATCAAACTCCTCTCTAAAACATGGCAACAATGCCTCTCAAAACCTGAGAAAAGCCAAAAAAATACAAACTGCTCCTTCAATTCCCTGCATCAAAAAGTCTCCTACAAGCTTCAAAAAGCCTAGTTTTTATAGTTTTCATGCTCAGATGAGGAATCCAAACTTCCCCTGAAGATTTGGCCTCTTTCTGGGATCAAATCCCCCTCCAAATGGCCAAGAAATCCCCAAAAAACCACTTTCTGGTCATAATATCAAGCCAAATAATTAAAAAATACAAAAACAGGATTAAAAACCCACTTTTTAACTATAATATACAGAGTAGCCCCCTTTACATGTTCATATGCACATCATATGGCCAAGTGCTATCCCTTTGGGCTGGACACTGGCCTTAGATAGGCTCTATCCCCTGGTCGTCGACGCATGGCATGGGACCGTTGGTTAACGATACAACCTTTGCACACCTTTTAAGGGGATAACCCCTAGTCTCATGGGCTCTACCCGAGATCCAAGGGCTAGGGTCTTACCAAATATCCCTGTGCATATGGCACCCGCGCCCTTGGTTTTATGGTGGTCACATAATGTAATAAAAATGTGGGTTGGGGTTATGCCCCAGCCCCCTTCTGCCCACATAACAATTCATTCAATTTTAAATAAATTTAAATGAGATTCATATAACATGAAACACTTGTGGCGCGTTGGCATTTGGTCATTCCCCAAAGAACTTTACTCCTCTGATCGATCATGGGTTCCATTCTGATTAGTCCCATAAAATGTTTGATATAGCCTCTGCCGACAACCCGCACTCCTCAGAGCACGTTCGCCTCCTTAGGACCTTCTCTTCTCCACGGCCCGAAGAACTTCTCAGTTCTTCTATCTCCCAATCGGAAGATCTACACCCAAAGTTTCTTCGCACGACTTCCCCTTTGTTCACTTGTCGGGAAAATCGGAACTCGCGGCTTCGCGAGCTCACGGTCTATCTTTGGGCGCTCAATTTCCCAGAGACCTAATGCATCATTCAATGCTGACTTTCTCCCTCTACTATCGAGACTTATCTCTATCACACCTCGTAACTCGTGACTCTAACCAATTGGATTTCCAATCTCTGATATGCGATAAGTCGAAATGCCGAAATTGCGGTCTCTCTCCCTCGCGACTTCGCCACTCGCGAGCTCAAATGACTCTTACCTTGATTCCCGAAGCCCGAGACACCGATGTTCAGATTATCGCTACCTCGCGACTTCGCCACTCGTGAGGTCAATTACATTCCCCGTCGACTCCCGGTGCTCGAGATGCCGAACCTCCGATAGTTTGTGCCACCTGTCTTCCATTATCGCCTGTGGCCCACACTGCTTACGTAGCTGTCGGAATGTCGCACCTCACACTCTCGCGACTTCTGTTGTGTAAAGTTGGGGTCATACCTCACGAACTCCCGGTATGCCGATCCACGAGTAAAAATCAATGCTCCTCGTGATTCTGATCGACGTTCCTACTCTCCTGAGCTTCAAAATTTTCCACGCTTATGCTGTAACCTTCTCAATCCCGAGAGATCCAATGATCCATGGTAACTCACGGATTCTCCATGGGGAATACCGACCGTCCACTTTTCTCCTTGCACAACCCAAGAACAAGAAGTGTCTCTCCACAAGACTTGTTCGCCAACCTATGACGCTTCTTCTCAACCTTCTCTCGCAACTTCTCTTCGCTACCCTTAAACAAACTTTGAAGGCCTATCCCTCCTGATCTTCTCTCACAACTTTTGAGTCCCTTCAGGAAACTCCTTGCTCGCACTCCTTGCGGAAAATCTTCAAACACGACTAAGTGTTGAAGCCTTCGATTCTCCACACTCCTGCAGCAGAAATATTTCAACCCTTTTGCTCAGAATTGCAACTCTGAGTCTTCGTCTAGCCTGCGCATGCCTTGCACGGCTCCGGTGCCAAATCTGCACTTCTGAGAACTTAGAACAAAAGTTATCTCTATCTGAACCCTTCTGTCAACACACTCCTTGCGGACGATTCAACTGCACTCCTTGCATAAATTCTCTGGTTCAAGATAGAGAAACAGTTGAAACTAACTCCTAGTTCTCAAAGACTTCACTTCAACCATGAAATCACACACACAACATATAAAAGCAAATGTATGTCAAGAAGCAAGAATTCATGAGCATAATATCAACAATACACAGAGAATAACACAACCATGGAATTGAATCAAAGCTTTCTTCTATTAATTCAATACCTGTACATGGATGTTCTTCATACACTTCTCTGCTGCTCTTCTCTTCATAATTCTTTCAATAATAATCAGCTTCATATGTTACAATGTACAAAGGAGGGTGTATATATCTCATTTCCCTCTCGAGCTCTAAAGCTATCAAATCTAATTAAATTCCTATCTAAATTTCCATTAAATCTATTGAATGCCTCATCTACCTAAAGGATGAGAGCTATCCGCTCAAGGTCCATTACAATATACAAGTGTGCTTTCATAAATATCTTCATTAAAGACTTGCACAATATCTCAAGGTGAAATTCAAAAATAAATTATGCTAGCTTGTCTAGCTGTCTCCTGCTTTCACGCTGGCTCGCTTGACTTGGGCGATGCTACTGCATCATACTCCCTCTCTTGAAAAATTTCATGGGCTCCTGTCCATGAGCTCCTGCACGGTCTGCCCATGCTTCTGTATCACTGCTTCGCTTTCCCAGCTAGCATCCTCCACTGGGTGATTCTTCCACTTGACCAGATACTCGAAGTATTCTTTTCTTCTGGTCTTTTTACCCACTCGCTTGTCCAGTATGCACTCCATCTGTGGCTTGTCTGCTACTGGCATCTGCTTCATCCACTGGACCGCTGGTTCCTCAATTCCAATGTCTGCCTCTCCTGCCTTGTATGGGTATAAGTCTGCGATATTGAATATCAGAGATATCCCGATGCCATCCGGCAACTCAATCTCATAAGCATTCTCTCTGAATTTCCTCAGGACTCTGCATGGTCTGATTTTCTTCATTTTGAGTTTATTGTATGTCCCCCTCCAGAACCTTTCTTTCCTCAAGTGTGCCAGAACTAGATCACCAACTTCAAACTAAAGTTGTCTCCGATGCTGATCTGCTCTACACTTATATTCCTAATTTGAATTTTGTAGTCGCTGCTTTACCTGACTGTCAAGTTCCTGCATTGCCTCAACGAATTCTTCTGCACTAGCACTGCTAGTCGCAGTCTGTTCTGAATCTCACAATTCAAAAACTCCTCTCAGTTGTGTGCCATACACAATCTGAAATGGGCTTCTTCCTGTACTCCGATTCACCGAATCATTGTATGCGAACTCGGCCTGTGGTAATATGTTGTCCCAGCTTCTATGGTGCTCCGTCACCAGGCTCCTCAGCAAGTCTCCCAGACTTTTGTTAACCACTTTCGTTTGTCCATCCGTCTGAGGATGATAAGCTGAACTAAATGCCAGATTAGTTCCTAGCTTCTTCCATAGCATCCTCCAAAAATGGCCTATAAATTTAGTGTCCCTGTCCGAAACAATACTTTTTCGGCAATCCATGAAGTCTCACGATCTCTTTAAAAAACAAATTCGCGATGTGAGTCGCATCGCTGTTCTTCTAGCATGGAATGAATTATGCCATCTTCGAAAACCTATCAACTACCACAAAGATGGAATCAACACCCCTTTGTGTCCTCGGCAAACCCAATACAAAATCCATGCTGACCACCTCCCATGGTCTCTCTGGTATGGGCAATGGCTGGTAGAAACCTGCATTCTTCTTTCTCCCTTTTTAATGTTGACAAATCCGTCATCTGGAAACAAACCTCTTGACCTCTGAGCACATCCTCGGCCAAAAATAAGACTCGCTCAGCTTCGCAAATGTCTTGTCATGGCCAAAATGTCCAGCCAAACCTCTATTGTGCTTCTCCTTCAACAGGTTCTCCCTCATGGAGCATTTCGGAATACACAGTTGATTGCCTCTGAACAACAATCCTTCCTGGATCATATAGTCTATCCAAGGACTCCTATCTCTGAGAACTGGATTCTCAGCGACTTCATACGCCTCTCCAAAGTCTGCATCTCTTGCATACATGTCCCTGAGATTATCAAAACCCAATGTTTTGACTCGAAATTCCTGCAGCAACAAACACTTCCTGCTCAAAGCATCAGCCACTTTGTTAGCAGTACCTGAAATGTGTTTAATAACAAATGTAAAATTCTACATATACTCTACCCATTTCTCATGTTTCTGATTCAACTTCTCCTATTGAGTCACAAACTGTAATGCATGATTGTCACTATATAAAACAAATTCTTTTGGTACTAAGTAATGCCTCCACTTCTTCAGTGCCTGTATGATAGCATAAAATTCCTTATCATACGTGGAGTATTTTAGTTTCGCTTCATCTAGATTTTCTCTAGAGTATGCAACTGGCCTGTCCTCCTGACTCAAGACTGCTCCTATGGCATACCCACTTGCATCACATTTCACCTGAAATGTCTTCTGAAAATCTGGCAACACCAAAACCGGTTGCTTTGTGATCTTTCGCTTCAACAGATTGAAGCTCTTCTCAGCCTCGGCTGTCCAATGAAAAGTCTTATGTCGCTTCTTCACTGTGTCCATCATTGCTGCGCTAATTCCACTAAAATTCTTGATGACCTTTCTATAGAAACTAGCCAAACCATGGAAACTTCTCACCTCGAAAATATTTCTCGGTGATGGCCAATTTTTGATCACTTGTACTTTATCTGGATCCATACTCAACTCATTCGTTGAAATAACAAAACCCAAGTAAATGAGTTGCGTCTGCATAAATGAGCACTTCTTCATATTGATCAACAGCTTCTCTTGCTGTAGCTTCCTCATCACAATGGCCAAATGCTTCAAATGTTCAGCCTCTGTTTTACTGTAAATCAGTATGTCGTCCAAATAAACAATGACAAACTTTTCGATGAACTCCCTCAGGACTTCATTCATCAGCCTCATAAAAGTACTAGGCACATTCGTCAAGCCAAACGGCATGACTAGCCATTCATGCAAACCCTCGTTTATCTTGAATGTTGTTTTCCACTCATCACCTTCCCTCATGCGAATTTGATGATAACCGCTTTTCAAATCTATCTTTGAAAAATAATTTGCCCCACTTAGGCAATCCATCAGATCATCCATCTCGGCAATGGGAACCTGTACCTGATGGTTATCTTGTTTATCACTCTCGAGTCAGTACAGATCCTCCAACCTCCATCTTTCTTCAGACTGAGCACTGTTGGTACAACACATGGACTCAAACTCTCTCGGACCAATCCTTTGTCCATCAAACCCTGGACCTATCTTTTTACTTCCTCATTTTCCTGCAGCGTCAACCTGTACGCGTCTTTATTTGGAAAACTAGCTCCCGATATGAGGTCGATGTGATGACTCACACTCCTCACTGGTGGCAACGAGTGAGGTAACTCATCCAATATGATGTCAGTGAACTCTCCCAGTAGTTCCTGAATCTCATCTGGTAAATCATCCATTCTTGTGCTAGTCAGAACGATTCTTGGTTTTCTGACCACAAAGAATTGTGGATCTTCATTCTTCTCAACCTCTATAAGAAGTTCCTTCCCACTCATGAGAAGTATTGTGCTGTCTACTTCCAGCTTCACCTCTTTATCCTTTATCGGAAGCAACCTATATGTCATCCCATTCCTCTCCAGACTATATGTGTTCATCCTCCCATCATGAATCACATTTCTGTTATATTTCCATGATCTACCTAGCAATAAATGACATACGTCCATGGTAATAACATCACACAGAATCTTATCATTATATTCTCCTATCTTGAATTCAACCAAACATTGTTTGGTGACACTCACCCGATGTCCCTTCTGTAGCCACAAAACTTTGTATGGACTCGGGTGATCAGTTGTCTTCAGCTCTAGCTTTTCCACCATCTCGGTTGAAATGAGATTATCTGTGTTACGGCTATCCACGATAACCTTGCACACTCTATCCTTGGTTTTGCAAGCTGTTCTGAAAAGTTTGGTCCTTTGGACTGAGCTTTCCACCTCCTTCTCGGGTGTTAAAAGGATTTTATGCATTCCAAGCGATCTTTCGCCTTCTGTGTCTTCAGCCTCAACATCTCGCCTCTGTGCTTCAGTGATGTGAGCTTCTCCCATGTCCTTATTTTTTTCTGGACACTCGAATGACTTGTGCCCATTCTTCCCACATGTAAAACATGTGATTACTCCACCTCTTCCTCTACCTCGACCTCTAGTACGAGGAAGAGTGTTCACATCAGCATAATCCCCTCGTTGATCAATCTGTTTTCCTCTCTGTTGAACATATGGCTGCCTCTGTGAGGTTCCATCTCTTTCAACTTTACCCTGAGGTTTCTTCCACTCCTCCTCGGGCTTCTAGAATTTTTCCTGGGCAACTGCCTTGCCTTTGGGTTAACTTTTGCCTCGCCCTTGCTGACCTTGTTTTCGGCTCAGCTTCTCTTTGGCTTTCAGAGCCAATTGGTAAGCATCTTCCACCGTCCTGATGGTTAGCATGCTTAGTTCATCCTGAATGTTGTATCTCAGACCATTCAGGTATCTGGCAACTTTCTCATCATCGCTCTCCCGATGACCTGCTCTGATGTTTAGTTGATAGAATTCTTCAGTGTATTCCTTGGCTGTCATCAGCTTCTGTCTCAGGTTCTGCATTCACCTGAACAGTGTGATTTGATAGTCCCTTGGGATGAACTTCGCTTTCATCTTCACGATCATCCAATCCCAACTTTTGATATTCTGCTTTCCTTTGCAGTGTCTATCAGCTTGTAGCTCGTCCCACCACAATGCTACATGTCCTTTCAAGTGCGTAACTGCATGCTTGAATTTCTTATCTTCTTCCACATATTCATAATCAAAGTATGTGTCAAGAGCTCTAATCCAATCTAGCAACTCCTCTGCATCCAGATTTCCTTCATAGACTGGAATGTCCATTTTCGCCTTCGCACCCATCCTTGTGATGGCTTTGATCAACCGCTCGGTTGATGCATCTTCTGATGTGATCTCTTCTTCATGTCCAACTTCCTCTTCAACTTTGGAATCACTAAGATCCCCTGCACCAACTCCGTGTCTTTGTGCTGTCTCCATCTCCTCGAGTCTCACTCGGAGATCTCTCATCTGCCGCTCCATTTCTAGATTTCCTGTCGGCCTGCCTCTTCTTCACACTTCCCTCTCTTCTGGATCAGGTGACTGCCTTTCTCTTCTGGGTGGCATGGTGAATTTACTCCTTCTCTTCTACTACAGAAAGCAAAAGATATTCCCGTTCTGATACCACTCTGCCGACAACCCGCACTCCTCGGAGCACATTCGCCTCCTCAGGACCTTCTCTTCTCCACGGCCCGAAGAACTTCTCGGTTCTTCTACCTCCCAATCGGAAGATATACACCCACAGTTCCTTCGCGCGACTTCCCCTTTTTTCACTTGTCAGGAAAATCGGAACTCGCGGCTTCGCGAGCTCACCGTCTATCTTTGGGCGCTCAATTTCCTAGAGACCCAATGCGTCAGTCAACGCTGACTTTCTCCCTCTGCTGTCGGGACTTCTCTCTCACTCCCTCGTGACTTCACCACTTCGATATGTGATAAGCTGAAATGCCAAAACTGCGGTCTCGCTCCCTCGCAACTTCGCCACTCGCGAGCTCAAACGACTCTTACCTCAATTCCCGAAGCCTGATACGCCGATGTTTGGATTATCGCTACCTTGCGACTTCGCCACTCACGAGGTCAATTACTTTCCCCGTCGACTCCCGGTGCCTGAGATACCGAACCTCCGATAGTTTGCGCCACCTGTCTTCCACTATCGCCTGTGTCCCACGCTACTTACGTAGCTGTCGAAATGTCGCACCTCGCACTCTCACGACTTTCGTTGCGTAAAGTTGGGGTCTTACCTCACGAAATCCCAGTATGCCAATCCACGAGTAAAAATCAACGCTCCTCATGATCCCTATCAACGCTCCTACTCTCCTGAGCTTCAAACTTTTCCACGCTTACACTGTAACCTTCTCAATCTCGAGAGATCCAATGATCCATGGTAACTCACGGATTCTCCACGGGGAATACCGACCATCCACTTTTCTCCTTGCGCAACCCATGAACAAGAAGTGTCTCTCCACGAGACTTGTTCGCCAACCTACAACGCTTCTTCTCAAC
Organism: Picea sitchensis; assembly: GCA_010110895.2. Classification (NCBI taxonomy): domain Eukaryota; kingdom Viridiplantae; phylum Streptophyta; class Pinopsida; order Pinales; family Pinaceae; genus Picea; species Picea sitchensis. The sequence continues at coordinate 1,082 of SNQJ01S0291431.1, read as the reverse complement.
CTGCTCTTGCAACTTCTCTCCACTACCCTTCAACAAAATTTGAAGGCCTATCCCTCCTGAGCTTCTCTCACAACTTTTGAGTCCCTTCAGGAAACTCCTTGCTCACACTCCTTGCGAAAAATCTTCAAACATGACTAATTGTTGAAGCCTTCGATTCTATGCACTCCTGCAGCAGAAATATTTCAACCCTTTTGCTTAGAATCACAACTCCGAGTCTTCATCTAGCCTGTGCACGCCTTGCATGGCTCCGGTGCCAAATCTGCACTTCTGAGAACTTAGAACAAAAGTTACCTCTATCTGAACCCTTCTGTCAATGCACTCCTTGCGGACGATTCAACTGCACTCCTTGCAGAAATTCTCTGGTTCAAGATAGAGAAACAGTTGAAACTAACTCCTAGTTCTCACAGACTTCACTTCAACCATGAAATCACACACACAACATATAAAAGAAAATGTATGACAAGAAGAAAGCATTCATGAGCATAATATCAACAATACACAGAGAATAACACAACCATGGAATTGAATCAAAGCTTTCTTCTATTAATTCAATATCTGTACATGGATGTTCTTCATACACTTCTCTGTTGCTCTTCTCTTCAGAATTCTTTCGATAATAATCAGCTTCATATGTTACAATGTACAAAGGAGGGTGTCTATATCTCGTTTCCCTCTCGAGCTCTAAAGCTATCAAATCTAATTAAATTCCTATCTAACTTTCCATTAAATCTATTAAATGCCTCATCTACCTAACGAACGAGAGCTATCCACTCAAGGTCCATTACAATATACAAGTGCCCTTTCATAAATGTCTTCATTAAAGACTTGTGCAATATATCAAGGTGAAATTCAAAAAGAAATTATGCTGGCTTGTCCAGCTGTCTCCTGCTTTCGCGCTGGCTCGCTTGACTTGGGCAATGCTCCTGCATCAGCCACCTACAATGAATGATTGGGTGCCACATGGATGTTGGATCATGTTGTCATTGATGCCAATGGTTTGATTGATTGATGTCATTTATTGATGTCAAGTGATTGATTGATGTCAAAGGATTGATTGATTGATGATTGATATAATATAATAT
>SNQJ01S0291429.1:0-10740 GCA_010110895.2 Picea sitchensis | reverse complement strand
TAACATTTATTAATTAATTTATTGATTATCTCACTAGAACGCAATAATCTGGTCCCACATATATAGATTTGGTCTCTGGGTTCACATGTAAAAACGGTCTACTTCCCAATTTTTTTGTTTAACAACTACAGACTTCTAAGGGAATTTGAGGAGGGTAACTATGGTTGACACAATCTTCAAGTGAACTTGTTGCACAAGGCAACCATGGTTAAGTAATGTTGAATTGGCCCAACTGATTGTGACACGTGTACTTATTACACGTGGCAGGCACGCCGACAGTATAGGGGACAGGGTTCAGTCTCACCAACCAATCATGGTCAGAAGTCGGGCACGCTTACTGGATCCGTAATATTATTATATTACGTAAACGGAAATATTGTAGTTAGTGAATTTAATTTACCGGGGTGGTTTCTCTATGAATTATTATCAAGAAAAGGGAAATCAAGTATCTGGCAACTTAACAAAGACACGTGGCAATAATATGGCCAGAGGTATATGTAGAGATCTGGAGATAATTAATGGAGCTGGTTGGATTACGGTTAAGTAGAGCACTAGTTTAGGGAAGACTTTATAGCCATTTGGCCGGCCGCCGTCTTTGGGTGTGGTTCGTGAGAATTTCTGGACGTCGGTGATTGGCCGTCGAATTCGGTGTTTCTTGATGACCTCGTCGTCGTCGTCGTCTGTATGGTGGCTTTACAGGGAGGCAACTTTTCATCTCCAGATCGTCGGTGTATGTCTGGATTGCTGTTTGCCGAAAGGATGAGGGGGATCCTTGAATGCTGATACGGAGGCGGAGCAATGGTGGCCTCGTCTTTTGCCGAAAGGGGTTTGCCTTGAATGCGTAAGTCCTGGAAACTTTATTTCTTCGAAGTTTAGGGTTTTAATGGCTCGGAAGAAAGAGGCTTTGTTTTCTTTGATTTTGTCCAATTGTTTCTTTTGTCACAAATGTAGGCTTGCAGATGATGTCTAATGACCAGATTTTTGTAGATTCTTAGCCGATCGTTGTTTTCTTTCGCAGTCGGGATGAAATTTGATGAAATTTAAAGAACATTTCGCTGTTATTTTTCTCAGGCCGTGGCTGATCGCCGTATTTTGTGTAAAGTCCGGATAAATTTTGTCTGATACAGTAGTCGTGGGAAGATTCGGTAACTGCGCAGAAAATTCTTGGAATCCTGCTGAGAAATTTGCTGATTGTGTTCTCTGGATGGAGACGGAACTGTGTTTGTCAGTTTGCGGGTCGCAGCCTGCACGCAGCGGCCATTTGCGAAGCTATCCTCGGTGAAGACGGGAACTGAAGCAGTTCTCAGCCGTCCTTTAACGGATATATATTTTCCGTCTTACGATTATTATTGCTTCTGGCCGTTCCGAGGATTGATCTCCTTCCTTTGGCCCCCGGGTTTGATCCGTCAGAGATTCGAACCTCTGAAACCTCGGAGTATAAATGACAAAGAAATAACAGATTTTCTGTTCATAAAGACGTCTCTTTGGACAAGATTTTCTTCAAAGTATCAGTTTTTCTACATCCTTTGTTTGACAAAAGAAATTTGTAAAGGTCTTCATACTGTGTGAAATGTTTTCAGATAACAAAATTTAAATTGCAGCGAATCAACATTTTGTGAGAACAGCACAGTTTCTTGTTTCATATTCACCGCCTTTATATTGTCTTTGACCAGTCACCGGATTGATTGCGTCTAACATCATTTAAGCGACTCCAATCGGCTGCGTGTAAAGATCATACTGTAGAGTTTGCTTTTCATATCTTCACAGATCACGGGTTCAAGTCTCTCGGTTTTACTCCAACAACAATTACTTGTTGTCGCAGTCAAAGGCAATAAAGTCTTTTTGGCGTTTGGCAAGTTGGGGCTATTAAAGGGTCTTGTAGTGGAAAAACAACTTGAATAAGTGTTTTGGCGGGCAGAATGGGATGCGCGCATTCTAAGGAGGGTCAGAACCGTATCGAAGGGGGCTTAAACGCACCGCTATCTCGGAGCTTCTCAATGCCGGTACACCATCCAGCTGAAAAGAAAGGGGACAGTTATCACGTAGTCGCATTAACATCCAGCACATACGGTATCCTAAAGATGGATCCCGTCACGGAGAGCGAGCAACAGGAAGAATATGTACCGCGGAAGGAGGAGTATCCCTATCGGTTCTACAGCTTCAGGAAAAATCCCGACCGTTCTTCAGAAATGGCAGCGAAGACATGGTCAGAAGTGAACAACCTGCTCGTGAACTACAAAACCATGAAATCAAATCACACCAAAACGGGCAGCAATATTCAGGTCGAGCCAGAGACGATCAATACATGGGAACTTATGGAAGGCCTGGAAGATAACGGCTGCAGTCCTTCGTCGTTATCTAACGGAAACGGCAATAGAAAATCTATGGAACGCTGTTTGGACCGGTCCTTCACTTTTCACACCGTCAAAGACGTGGAGCAGCTAGTCAAAGACGAGCCCAAGGTCTCTATATGGCACAAGGTTACCCCTGGCGTAAAAATTGCAGACGAAAATTCGCAGGCGTCTGCAAAAACGCCCATTACGAATCCGAAGAAAAGTTTCGAAAACGGCAATGGATTTCTCAACGGCTTTTCTCCCGTTGGGGTGGATTCGCCCTCGACTCCCGCAGATTCAATCACGAAAACCATTTGGATGCAGCAGTCGTCAGACGATTCATCTCTGACCTTATTTGATCCGGATCTCATTTCTACATTCAGGAAAGCCATGGATGAAATTTCCCCCAGAGATTCGACGGAGCCGGTTTCGGAGGTCTGTCAGGGCAGCACGGGAAGCAAGAGCGGAGAAGACGATAGGGGTACCCCGGGCAAATCTTTCAAGCTCCGATCTAGCAGTATTCAGGCGAGGGTGAATACTTTCCAGCAGATAATAGACGAGAGCTCGGCCAAACGCCTTCTCAAATCCAAAAAATCCTCTCTGAAAAACGCCAAGTTGAGGGCTCCCCCCGGGGGGGAAGATAAGGTGGTTCTGTATTTCACGAGCTTGAGGGGAATAAGAAAAACATTCGAGGATTGCTGCACCGTGAAATTGATTCTTCGAGGTTTCAGGGTTTCGGTCGATGAACGGGACATTTCCATGCATTCCCCGTTTCGGCAGGAATTGCAGGATCTTTTGGGGAAGCCCATGCCGGTGCCTAGGTTGTTTATTGGGGGGAAATATATTGGCGGGGTTGAGGAAATTCAGCAACTGCATGAAATAGGGGAATTGGCTAAGTATCTGGAAGACTTCCCAGTGCAGGTTCATTCCAAGCCCTGCGATGGTTGCGGTGACGTAAGGTTTATTCCTTGCCAAAACTGTGATGGCAGCCGCAAGGTTTTCACAGAAGAGGAAGGTCAGGGTCTTTTCATCAGGTGTCAGCAGTGTAATGAAAACGGGCTTATAAGGTGCCCTGTGTGCTGCTGAGGCTCTTGTGAAAACCTAAGCCTTCCAGAAGTTGTATATTCACACTGCAGCAATTTTAGATGAATGAAAGGGGATTGACTCTCTTAGGTTGGTAATTTTCACTGCTTGTTCGATCTCTCAAAGATTCTTGGCAATTTTGGGCTTTGGGGCTTCAGAATTTCCTATAGAAGGAAAACAATCCAAGGACCCTAGAATCCAAGGAACAAGCACGATTTTCAGGTTGGCTGCTTTATTAACTTTGTCATTATTTATCTTGAATTTCTATAAGAGAAAATTTGAATTTATCAGCTATGCACCAGAAGGGTTCAAGTGCTTTTGAATACCACTTTGCAAAAGCCTAAAAATTACGCTGTTTATTTTTCCGTCCCAGGACAGTCTTTTTTTACAGATGGTGTGTTTATGATAGGTGGATAGGTTTTCTAACAAGAAACTTAAAGAGGAGCCTTTTTTGTAGCTCCTCTGGTTATTTATTGTGTCTTTATTTTTTGGGGCCTATCGTTGAGGTCATCGCCTAGATGTATTCTGATTATTGCAAGTCTTATAGGGGTGTATTTTGTAAATACAGGTCTGCTCTCATGCATATATATGAATGTGTTCTAAAGAAAGCACAGTCTGCGTATGTAATTTAAGTCTCACTTTATACTGAGCAGCACCGAATTTGTTAGTAAATAGAGGCATTCTCCTCGTATGTTTTAATTGATGCTTCTGTAAGAAATAAATGACTCAACGGTTCCATGCATTTTGCATCTTTAACAGTTAAATTCAGATAGATTATTTGTATTGCATTCTAATTATATTTTGAATCCAGACAGTTTATGTATACTTCTTGCATTTGGTGATTTATCATGCAAAAATCAATATCTTCAACGCGATTGGTGGAATGAATTCTTGAAAAAGTTATGTTTAAATCCTAATAATCTGTTTTTACCTATGTCATCCAAGCGATCTATATAAGAAACAAGAGAACCTGAATGACAAGTAAATCAATCCATCTGGTAAGTGGATGTATCTGTTTTGTTTTGTTTCGTTTTCATTATGTTGCTATTGATGTCAATGGGAAGAGAGGAAATATATGTATCATACTATTATGCGATGTTTTTCTATGGTTTGTTGTTTGCACTGAAACAGTGCTGACACTGCATTTGCCTGATTAAAGCAGCAGCATTTCGATGCTTTTCTTATCCACTTTTCCTTGAATGTCGCCTCTTGGAATGGGTAGATTGTAAGCAACATCTGGGTTCTGCATGATATTAATCAGTGTTGCAAATATTTTGATTTTTTCCAATTTTTTAGTGCGTTTATTTATTCAAGTTTTTCAGGTTATTTATTTTTCTGACTTTTTCGATTCAGTTCCACGCTTATACTGGTTCATATTTTCTGCTATTTTCCTTGATATTTCCGATAATTTTATTTCTACAATCTCGATGGTATATTCCCAGAAACATATAGGCTACATTGATTCACTCCTTGAGATCAGTCATGTTCATTGTTTGTCCATAGTGTTCTGTGTTGTTACAGCCTTGTATTTTGTTCTATGCATATACCTAAAAGAAGACGAACAGAAAATATTCTATCTGGTCTTCTTTGGATAGAGAATATTTAGTTATAATTTGCGGTTTTGAAAATCAAGATATTTTATGCATAACCATGGGGCTTAGGTCTCAAGAACCATCCCAAGCGGTTCATTCAATCTTGGATAACCGCCTTGCCTTGTTGATTGAGGCAAACTACTTCTCTTAAGCTCTATTAAAAGCTCTTTCCATTATATTCAAAGGGCAGAGGACCTGAAACGCACTTTCAACATCTTCAGAGAATTCAATCAAGATGCTGACCAGATGTCCAAGCAGGCTGTCTCCAGGGATCCAAGTTCATTAATAATTAGAATTTCCAGGGATGGGGTGGAGGGCACTCTGCCACCAAGGAGAGTAGACACATAGCAGACTGTTTAAGTGCAGATTTTCTGCTCTGTTTGACTGTTCTTGAGGACAAGAGTTGCTCTTGATGGCGACTGTATTTTTTATGTACTGTCTTGATGTTTGATTGAAGAATCACCTTCCTCTTAAAGTAATGGTGTTACTGTTTTTGTTGTGGACTGAGCCTCTGGGTTCTTTTAACATGAAAATGTCATCCTTTATTATTTTAATGGAAAGGCCATACTTTTCTTCTTGGAAAAAAAAAACACTCTTTCCATTATTTATTATTGGAGATGCCAAAGGAGTAATTGCATAGCAGTATCCCATCTTAACAAAAAAAAGCTTAGCCTTTTTAAGTCAAAACCTGATATTCTTCCACTTTTTAAGTACTGGCTTGTTATGTTTTTGATTTAAGAATAGCTGAGAAATACAGTTGGAATTTGCAAATTTAACTGAAATGCACTTTCTGAAACAGTTCAGTGGAATCATCTTATATTGGTGCTATAGGAGATCTTGTTGTATTGGCTCCAAATGTTGGAAATGCTGCTCCAGGTCTTGTTGACTGTCAGAACATTATTTAGGCAAACAATGTTATAAATTACATGAATGATCTCAAAGCAACATTGCATAATCTAAGTGGCATAACTAGACTATTATACAATCCATGCTTTGTTTTAAAAACAATCTTCTAAATTCCTATACAGCTATCCATACTTTAAATCCATCTTCATAAAATATTAGGAATCTTATTGTTGTATTAGATCATCGATCTTGGGTAGGGATTTCCCTTTCTTGACCATAATTTCATTCAATGCCCCAAAATTTACAGGTTGATCTATTTATTGGGATTATAGTTCATTTGTTTGTCTTTTAATTTCCTCTCTCACAAATCACAAGTTAAAGTTTTGCTTTAACTTTCAAAGTCACAAATTCAATTCTCAACAAGTAAAGTTTTATATGTTAAAAAATGAATAAAGTTTTATATGTTAAAAAATGAACACAAAACATGAGGATCAAATGATAACTACACTCTATATAGTATATAGAAAATGTTAATATATAAACGATATGAATAAAGTTTTTGTCTATGGAATGTGAGTGAAGATTACTTTATATAGTATGGGTAAGAGTAAGAGACGATAGTTTTTCAATCCCTTATTAATATATTTTTTTGATATTAAAGATTTCTTTCATTAGTATTATAACAAAATATACATCATTTTAATATGAAAATGAGGTTGTATATGTAAAGAATGCAATAATTAGTGCAATTATATTAAAAGTTCAAAATAGGTTGGTTTTAGTCAAAATATCCATAAACATGACTGAAGTAATAAGGTTTAAAACCAGTAGTCCCGTGAGACAGCGCGATTGGTAAGACAATACCTTCCTCCAAGTGTTGGGAGCAGGTCTCGAGGTCAAACCCTGCTGGGTCTCCGGGACGAAATATGTAATGGCTGCTATGTGCTAGACTGGTTTCAGTGATTGTAAATGATATATATCCCTAATATATATCGAGTAATTTCTATCGGAAAAAAAAAAGGTTTAAAACCAGTATAACGCATACCTTGAAAGACAAATAAATAAACCATAATGCCTAACAATTGGGGCTCAACATGATCACTTGGGGTTGAGTCCCAACCAGTGACATGAAAAGGCTCCTCCAAAGGTAGGTTCCATCCATCCCTAGCCTCAAAGGATTTGGGGTTTGTAGATGTAGCTAGAGCTAGAGTTGAAAATGCTTACCACAACACAAGGTAGGCATGTCGTGCACCCTCTTGTCACTTTTGAACCAATTTGTTGGCTATGTGTGGGTCACTCTAGTGTGACTATGTGGAAGCAAGTTGGGAGGGGTTAGGTGGCTCTTGACTCATCATACACAGGGCATCCCCCCAAAATTGAAACAACCAATGTAATTGGTTCATCTTAATTCTAAAATTTTGAGATTGCACAACAATCTACACGGACGGATTGGCATGAATTAGTGTGTTGTCATACCACGGGAAAGTATGGGCAGGCTCATTGCTATTAAATAAAACATCATTCCGCTTCTTCCAGAGAATATAAAGAACTTTAGATTGCACAAGGAGCTAGGCTAAGTTAAACTCAATAGTCCATGGTAACATATCCCTAGGAGAGCAACATTACATGAGAGGTATGATTGACAAAGAGCCTCACCAAAGCCCATGCAGATTTAGCCAAAGAGCAGAACCAAAAGATGTCTTTCGGGGTTTCAGGGCTGCCACATTGTGGGCATCACAGGTTTCAGAATCCTAGGCATAGAGTCTTTTTCCAATTGGAAGCTTTCCCATTATCAAAAATTGGGTGAGCATTGCTTTCATTGGTTCTAACGTTGACTTTCAAAGGCTTCACGGAAGGAAGAGCTAGGGCTTCTGCTTGGATTTAACCTTACTAGAGGTTGTTTAATCAACCCTCCAATAGGGGCCTTGGACAAATCCATCTATAGCCAAGCTCGAGCTTGTACTTGGTGAAGGATGTTGCTTTACCCCACCTCTAATCTCTCAACAAAGCCCGCGGGCTTTGCAGGCCCAACTTAAGCATAAGATCACCAATAATTAGGCCTTGAATCCTTTCCACCACAAGTTTATTAACACAAGCTTGATGAAACTTATGTTTAATCTCTAGTTAGTGCAGCCACATATGAGAAGTGTTAAAATGTTGTTGGCCAATCTGAAAGGTTTCTTAAACAACCATCGGGAAGAGAATTAAGTTGCCTTGGCTAGAGGTTTGCCATACATGAAGAGTAGAGGCCACTAGAGATGGATGATCGTTGAAGGAAAGCCTAGATCTAAGCAAGGGTTCCCTCCACGAGAGAAAGGGCTTGATGATCTTCTAAGCCTTCTAACTTTGGTTCACAAAAGTCCCAATAATCTTAACTTTGGCAGGGGTGAGGAGAATGATCTTGAAGGATAGCCCATGCCAACTTCACTTGGCGAACGAAAGTCCTTGATTGATACAATGCCTTAGCAGTGCCCTTCCAGGATTCATTTCCTATAACAACTTGGACCAACCATTTTGCACAAAGATCTTGTACTTGAATCCTTGTCTTGATTGTGCCCAAACTCCCTAAGTCTCTTGGTGTGCAACAAATATTCCATATGATTTAATGATATCCTTTGCCCTGACCAGAGGTGGCCCAAAGAAAGTTCTGAATGGATTTTTCAAGGTATTTGTAAGCCACTTTTAGCAGGACGCAACAAGATGATTAGTAAACATGAGTCGCTGCAAGAACTTTGGTGTAGATATGAAATTTGGCAACGAAATCCAAGGGATTCATTAAAATATTTACTAATTTTCCTCTCCACCTTCTACACAACAACCTCCCATAGTTCCTTGGGTGGGCACTAAAAGGCAAAGGGCATTCCAAGAAATTTGAACCTCTAGCCTAGTTGAATCCAAGCTCAACCTTGATTTCCAAACCAATTTGGTGTTGGATTTGGGCTTTGCCGACAATAGGATGTTTCATGCCACTGAGTGTTGGAACCTTAGTTAAGGTAGAGGATGTATAGACACGCCATAGTATTATCCTAGTGTTATGCACTTGGTTATGTTATATTTAGCAAAAACATGAATATTACATAAACTACCAACTGAACAACAAAATATAGAGAATAACACACCAAAATGATACCTTTATTGAAACAAGAGCAATGTTCACTTGCCTCTTCGAGGATGCAACCTCCAATAAAACAATGCTCTATTACAATAATTCTCAAGACAAAACTTCTCATGCCCTTGATTCTTATTTATACTAAATCTATTTACCAAAAGAACAATTTACAGAAATATCTTTTTAGAAGCGGAAACTTCGATTAGGTCTTCTAACATTTGACTTGTTCACCTTATTACTAGGCCTTATTTATTAATATCGGCCTTTATTACATGGAAAATATATTATTTTACCTATGTGAGGGGTTAGAGAGGTTAGGTCCCTAACATGCCCTCCCCCTTAAAAACAACATTGTCCTTAAGGCTTGAGATGATGAAATTGTTGCAGGATGGTAGACGACTCCCAAGTGACATCTTCTGGCTATGTGTCTTTCCACTGCACTAAAACTTTCTTGATAGTGCGCTAGCGGAGACAACGCTTGCACTGGTCCAAGGCTGTTTGTGGTTGCAACCAAATGGAACCTTCTTTATCCAACTTAGGTAGATTGGTCTAAGTCTGGCACCTAGTGTCGAGCATTTTCTTTCAACAAGAAACATGAAAAACAGGATGGAGCTTAGAGTGAATGGGCAACTCTAACTGGTAGGCCACTGGCCCCACTCTCTTGAGAATACGATAAGGACCATAAAATTTGGGGGCAAGTTTTTGATAGTGCTGTGATTTGAGTGAATTTTTCTTATAAGGTTGCAAATGAAGCAACACCTATTCCCCTTCAACAAATTCACGTTCAAAATGGCCCTGATTTTCTTGTTTCATGTGATCCTGAGCCATGACCACATTTTCTTTGAGAGTATAGAGAATGGCCATGCAGTCTGTAAGAGTTTGATCACGAGCATGTATGAATTAACTGAGGGTGGCTTTTGTCCATACACTGCTTCAGAAGGAGTCATGCAAGTGGTGGTATGGTAAGAAGTGTTGTACCACCATTCAACAATGGGTAACCACTGAATCCAATGATTTTGTTGGTGGGACACAAAACAACTCAGATAGGTTTCCAAACACTTGTTAACTGCTTCAATTTGTCCATCAGTTTGAGGACGATATGCTATGTTGAAATGCAATTGTGTTCCCTAGAGTCACAACAATTCTTGCCAGAAAGTGCTGGTAAAAGTTGGATCATGTTAGAAACAACAGAATGAGGCATGCCATGGAGTTTGAAGATATTATCCATAAAAAATTGAGTCATAGTGGATGCCGTGAATGGGTGTTGAAGAGCACATAAATGAGCATATTTGGAAAGACGTGTTAGAATATAGAAGATGGTGTGCTCGTTTTACCATTGACGATACCTTTGTCACCCAACCATAGGCCGAAGCCTCCCTCCGAGCACCTTAACCTTGACTGAGAATTACTCCGGAAGCAAACCCTAGGCTAGATAGCCAAACAAAGAGTAGCACATCTTTCCCCAAGGATAGCGCATCACAAAAAGTTGATCAAATAGTCCAAACCCTAGCCAAGAGATATTCAAGCCAATACTGAGAACTAGATGTTGCTGCAGCTGCACCTGCTCTTCCTCCAAACCTGCACACCAAACTGCAGGACTGCAATTCTGAGATGTGACAAATGAGAACTGACGCCCTGTATTTATAGTAATCCTGCCAGTTTTGCTGGGGCTGACTTCTCCTTCTGGGTATGTGTCTGTTCAATATATTATTATTATTTCTAGTCGACTTCTTTTCTTGGAGGCTAATAGCCTAATATAAATTATCTTCTTGAGCCG
>SNQJ01S0291426.1:0-10741 GCA_010110895.2 Picea sitchensis | reverse complement strand
GGCTCAACCCGACCGATCTTGCAACAACTCGATTGATTCGAGTTCCAACTTAATTTACCCAGATCTTGTCGGGGACATGCATGAAGAAAAATAAATGAAGAGCAGACTGCTCTAATACCACTGATTTGTATTTATGAGTAGAACAAATTGATTAACATAATGAATACAATAAAAACATAGATATGAAGAACAACACAGATATCCAATGAACAATATCTTCTATTGAATAAATGAAATAGGTTGAAACTGTAAAATTGCAGAACTGAAACACTTGCTTAAATGGTGGTAGCTATCTCTGAGAAGAGATGTGGCTGCTACGCACATCCGTTTGAGCATAATGATTACAATGAGGCTCCAGAGGCATTTTTAACATTACTCATGAATGTCAAAACCCTAGACATCCAAAAACCTAACCCTAGGAGATGAAACACCAAAATTTATGTGGGCACCTATGGGTAAGTTGGTACCTCAACTTCCCAGGGTCGTAAATTTTGCATACGACTTACGTTTTAGGCGCATGATAGCCCATTGGAAAGGTTTTTTGAAGAACTACACATTACACCATCAAACTCTGGCTTCGTCTATAGTTTAATTGCGGCGATCCAAAAAACCACTGTTTAGGGCCCCAAAATGACCCTAGAAGTACAAAAAGATGTGATGACATGAAAACATACAAAATAAGCTAGTTGGATTAGGTGGGAGGCCACCAGTATCCACCTGGAATATGCATAGGGATTCAGACAGCCCCAAAAGTGTAGAACCCACAATTACAAAGAAGTAAAGAAGAACATGTTGAACTAAAAACTGTCAAGAGGAGCCAATTGGAATAGGTGGGTGGCCACCAATATCCACCTGGATCAAATACTTGGATATATTTCCTCAAGAAGAAATATGAATTCTTTGATAGGTTTAAAGAATTTAAGGTTCATGTTGAGAATCAAACTGAGAAAATAATTAAGGTGTTGAGGACAGATAATGGTAGAGAGTTTTGTAGGAATGAATTTGAATAATTATGTAAGAAGTGTTGTATAGCAAGGCACAAGACTACTCCATATACACCTCAACAGAATGGAGTTGTAGAAAGGATGGACACTACGCTGATGGAAAAAGCAAGGTGCATGCTCAATGGTGCTAGATTTGGGCAAGAATTCTGGGCAGAGGCAGTGGGTACTACATGTTGCCTGTACAACAAATCACCCTCATCAGCGCTGGATGACAAGAATCCACAAGAGGTATGGACTGGTAAAAAACCTTCTCTCACACATCTCAAGGTATTTGGCTGTGAGGCCTATGTTTATGTTCCAAAGGAAAACATGAGTAAGATAGATAAGAAGGCTAAAACATGTATCTTTATTGGGTATAAATATGGTCTCAAAGGTTATAATCTTTGGAACCCATAAACTAAGAAGGTTGTGTATAGATGAGATGTGGTATTTAGAGAAATGAAGAATGTTTTTAAAGAGGAAGTCCTACCAAGTAAAGAAGAACCAGAGAAAATAGAGTTTGATTTAAAGGATGATGAATCAGACTCTATAGAAGAGAAAGAATTAGAAGAAGAATATCCTCATATTTCAGTATTGAGGAGATCGGTTTGAGAAAGAAGGCTACTGGAAAGGTATACTCTATCCGATTTCTATTCAAATTTTTCTTTGTCTATTACTGATGATGATCCTAGAACTGTCAGGGAGGCAGTGGATTGAGAGGATGGAAAACTATGGAAAAAGGCCATGGATGAAGAAATGGAAACCTTGGATAACAATGAGGCTTGGGATCTCGTGGAGTTTCCCACTGGAAGAAATCCCATTAGGAGCAAATATGTATTTAAAAAGAAGTTGAATGCATAAGGCAAAGTGGAGAAATATAAAGCTCTGTTAGTAGCAAACGGTTATTCCCAGGTTGAGGGAATTTATTTTGGTGATATTTTTTCTCTTGTTGCCAAGTTTCTATAATATTTTTGTTATCTATTGCTGCTGCATTTAATTTTTAAGTAGAATAGATGGATGTGAAGACAACATTCCTACATGGGGATCTGCAAGAAGAAATATATATGAAGCAGCCAGAAGGCTTTATTGTGAAGGGAATGAAGGAGCTGGTATGCAAGCTAAAAAAGTCCCTGTATGGTTTAAAATAATCACCAAGGACATGGTATCAAAAATTTGATACTTATATGCTCAGACTTGGCTTCACAAGAAGAATAGAGGATCACTGTGTGTATTTAAAATTAATTGGTGATCATTTGATTTATTTGGTCTTGTATGTGGATGACATGTTGTTGATAGGAAACAACAAGGACATTATCCAGGATGTGAAAAATCAGTTGTCCTCTAAATTTGACATGAAATATCTCGGTGTTGCAAAAATCGTTTTAGGCATGGAAATTAAAAGAGATCGGAAAAAGAGGAAACTATGCTTAAATCAAAGAAAATATGTCGAGACAATATTGCAAAGGTTTAATATGCAGGAATGTAAACCGGCCAAGGTACTTATTTTTGTTGGTGTAAAGTTATATGTGGATCAGTGTCCCAAGACACATGAAGAGGAGGACATGTCTCGTGTTCCATATGCAAGTGCAGTTGGAATTTTGATGTATGTTGTTGGAGCCGCCCTTGTTTTATTTTTACCTTGCACAATTTTCAATTTTTTATACTTGAAATCTAAAGTTGATTTTCCTTTTCCTTCCGAGATCTTGAAAATCTGCAACCTTGTCATGTAAGCATCGATGCTTTTTCACTCTCGAAACACATCTACTCTCTTAAGAATGTTGCTCTCTTTGTTTTACTTCGGGATCTCGCAGGTCGGCTAATATAACTCATGAATTCACAAGTCCCGAGTCACGAAGTGGCGAAGTTGTTTTAAAATTTTCGCTCACTCAAGACCATAACTAGGGTAAAATCTTTAACTCGGTGATTAGACGTCGTCGGGGTTTCTCACCTCGACGTTCGCTAAGTTCGAATTTTCATTTTTCTAGCTCCGAGAGCCGAGAACATCCCTGGTCAGGGTTTGTAGGTACTAAAATGCTAACCATGGTTAATCTGTCCTCGACGTTTCGCCACTCGGCATTATCTTTTAGAAAGTTATGGCGTCCAAAACCCCGACTCATGAAGTTGCGACGTAATTATAGCACGATTAATTAGTCGCATAATCTAAGATTTTCTTCTCCTAATTTGAGCCTTAATTATCGCCATCTCGTGGTTTCGCGACTCGGCATAATAATCTCCTAGAAACTTGTCTTCGAAGTTCCGAGTCGCGATATGGAGAATAATTTGATTATAAAATTAATAATGCTCTAAATCACGATTACTGTTAATTAAGTTAAAATCGGTCCTCGCAGTCACGCGAGTTGAAAACTCAAAAAATTAAAAGGAAATCGACAATGCAGTGAAAAGCGAGAAAGTTATTAACGTTGCTAAGTTTTGATAATTCAAAATAAATCAAGATATGTCCCGCGCATCGAGGCTTGCACGTTTCTCGAGGTATCCATCCATCTCCCTACTCCGACCGACCGTCAGACCACCAAACATTGATGACATTAATGGAGAATCGGAGTGAATCCACAAAAAATAAGATCTGATTTTTACGAAATAAATTTGTTTCTAATTGCGATTTGACAGACTTGTTTCAAAAAGTACAAAATTTTCAAATATATACAGGAGTTTCATTTTATTTTAATGAAAACATTTTTCATAAGTGCACAGAGCTCATCATTCTCCGAGTGAACTAATTTCTGCATGTATACACAGGTCTATCGCAGAAGGGCGAAAACGCAAGTTTCAGCTATGGCTCCGCGGAAAGCAGAGAAGGAGACTATAGAAATCACGGGATAGGGCTCGGACAATGTAGCAGATACTTCACCCAGAAGTGTCGACTCGATTCCCAACTGGACATTTGTCTCAAATGTTCTGCAAGCATAATTGGTTGATTACTCAAACGACTCCGATGACATCGAAAGGGATGATCTACACACCAAGTAAAAGATAATCGTCCAATCGGGGATGCACAGAATAGCAACCAGGCCACGGTTGCTTTCGTATTAGGACATGATCCGGTGGGCGTTGGACCACATAGACTTACCCACCAAGACGATCATGAACAACCAGCGAGTGACTGTCGGGACTTTTAGGCCCGAGCATTTACAAACCATGTACAAGCTACCTTCAACATCTGAATATACATATGGTGCCGATTTCCTGGATGAGTTCAAATAGAAAGAATGCCTCTAGTATGAAAAAACCATGCCTGGTTTGATCAAAGATTGGGTTTCGTGCTCCGCGAAATTTAGAGCAAACGACCAGGGTGTTTATTCTATCTCTTCTTTGGAGCCACAGTATAAATATGTGGCCATGATGACATGCAGGCTATTTGGGAGAGAAGACACATCACATTTCTACATCGCATGGGTGCCTCTCATGTTTCGGGTAGCAGAAGGTTGCTCGTTCAATTGGGCCAAGATGCTCTCAGATAGTCTGACCAACATGGTCACAGAGTATCGAGAGCAGAAGTCAAGTGGGAAACCGTCTTCATTTTTCATGTCAGCATATATCATGGACGCGGTATGTTCTATGACACTATTCCCCTTGATGAACTGGGCTTGGAATCCATCTCAAGAAAAACCTGTTCACGAATATCATGACAAACTATGGGAGAAAAAAGCAGGAAAATTCATATATGAGATTTTTAACTGGGTGATGGTGCCCATGCATATTGCCATTTTTGGACACCCACCACCTCACGTCTCGGACAACATTGAAACAAGTCTGATTGGCATAGCATATTAGTATGTGGAGGCAGAGTTTTCATATTTCCGAGTTTTCAGAGCTTCTGTCCCCCCCTCATGCGCTGCCCTTGTTCATCCCCGACAAGCCGGCTTGTCGAGAAGTTGCCTGGAAAACGGTAATTGGAGGCGTAAGCAACGAACCCAAGGGTTACTCAAAGAAGGTATGGCCTTCTTTTCCTATTCGGTTAAATTCCTATTCTTTATTAGATTTCGGGCATGCCAAAGCCGAGGCTGCTGCCCTGGAGGACCTAAGTTTGGTCTCCATTGAAGTTAAAAATCATGATCCACAGAGAGTTTTGAGCAACCATTTGGCTCATTGTGGGCTCAAGAGATTTGAGCATGAAAATTCACCCTCGGATGACGTTTTCCGAGGGGCGAGATCATATGAAGAAGTGCTAGCCCAGATCCAATCATTAGCACCCGAAGACACAACATCCATATTAA
The DNA here is from genome assembly GCA_010110895.2 of Picea sitchensis. NCBI lineage: Eukaryota > Viridiplantae > Streptophyta > Pinopsida > Pinales > Pinaceae > Picea > Picea sitchensis. Next base: position 5,523 of record SNQJ01S0291426.1, on the reverse strand, counting down.
AGTTCCAAGAACATAGACGGAGAAGCCTTCCCACTGTGTTGGGAGGATTGGGTATTTCCGAGACGAAACAAAAGGATGCTGAAGGTTCTGAGGACCAAATTTCTAATCTCGGAAAACACCAGGAAGAGGAGCAAATGAAGAATCCCGAAGCAGAAGAGGAGAATACGGTCCCACTCAGGGAGCAGAGTTCAGAGGCAGAAGTAAAAACTCCAGGCCCACCAAGTGAAAAGAAACTAGAGACTGGAAAAGAGACTCTGGTTACGCCAAAGGAGCAGAATCCCGTCAGTACTCCAAAAGAGTCAGCAAAAAAAATAGGAGAACCCATCACCTCAGTCACACCCTTGCAGTCGGCACAGGGAAATGTCGGCGAGGGGTGGATATTTAATGAAGAACTGAGGCCCATTAGAGCAGAGGAACTCCCTCCAAATGAGTTCTTTTTGATAAAAAGAGGAAGGAAGTAGTGAAAAAAGAGTTCTATCAAGAAGGAGAGTCCACTGTAAAAAGATATAAAATTATGACCGATGGCAAAAAATAAGAAAAGTGACCAACTCTCCACTAAAATCGCGGGAATGTTGGGGGCATATACTTCAGCAAATCAATTCTCAGTTGGTCTTATGAATAACCAATTAAAAAGGAAAAATCGCCTAATCAGGACTCTTGAGGCTAGATTGGCTACAGCCACAAAAAATGCTAAAGGTCAGGCCAGCGTGGAGATGGAACAGGCCAGGGTGGCTGACAAAAATGAAATAGAGATGCTCAAGACCAAGCTTGAGCAAGCACAGTTGGTAGTCCGAGATGGTAGAGCGCAGGTGAGTCAACAGAGAGATCTGATTCAACAATTGTAGGTTCGGGCAAAAATCCCTGAGAGCAAAGAAATAAATATCAACATATTTAAATCCCGAGCTAGTGAGATTCGAAGCAAAATATTTTCGACACAACAGAATTTGCTTGCCAAAATAGGAGAGATTCGAGAGAACTGTCTGTTGGTGAATCAGGTGTCCAAGAACCTGACTGCCAGAGAAAGGGAGGCTGAAGTGGCTCGGGTCTCTTTCCAGGACACGGTAATCACCACAAATAAAAAGTTTTCGGCAGGCACTCCTGGGCTCGCCATCCCTGAACAAACCAGAGGCAACATTCTATTGAAAGATTGGGAACATAACATTGCCCTGGGAAAGGAACAAGTCCAAAAGGTAACCCACTCTTTAGAGGAAGCTTTTAATTCAATAGATGGCGAGTTGTTGTATATTGACAGCCGAGGCGATGCAGAAGCATTGATGCAAATAAACGTGGAACAGATCTCTTTCGATCTGAAGGAAAAAGATGAGAGAGATTCAACCGACATCTCCCAGATGGACACGGTGGACATGGCCAAAATTGATAAGCACTTGATCAAACCCAACGCGCAACTAAGTGCCCTTGACATCGTCGATGCACAAATGGGGGATAATATGCAACAGTTAGCCCAAGAATGTTATTTCTTCGAGGCCAGATGTCAAGCAGATCCTTCACGACTCGTATCTCAGTTTGTAGAAAAATGTATTGCCTGCACCGGATCAGCGCAAAGATGAGCACCTGGCACCAAGTAAAGATAGAGAAAGAGAAAGGGATCCATTGCGCTCCTCTCGGTTGTAACTGAATTTGTGTAACCGTATAGATTCTAACTGATCTGCAAAGATGTATAAATATATCACAAAATGAAATAAGTAAGGCTGGACCTTTTTGGTATCGATTGTAATAGAGTTTTGGCATTTGAGAAGTTAATATAAGCAAATTTGGAGATTCTCGATTCCATCCAGACTATGTTACAAGTTTGTTTCTTCGTATTTCATGTTTCATTTCATTCCATTATTCATAATTGATGTGCTTTGTTATACTTTAGTACGACCACCACTATAACAAAAAGGATTTTGGTTTTCTGTTTTTGTTTATTGTCTTTCCTCTGCACCAGCTATCAGCGGGTGTAAGACCAATCTGCACTTTCAGAATTCTACGTATATTATTTGTTATGTCAGTTATTTTCTTACTAATTTCCTCTTCTGTTTATATGTGAGTTTTCTCTTGATAGGAACCTTGCGTTATATGCAGTGAAATGTTTTTCTCTCACCTCACACCCTTATATTAAAATATAATACAGTTACGGGAAAGAGCCTTCAATTTGCATTTCTATTTTATTCCAAAAACGTAAAATTCTCTTTATTTCTACCAAATCGAGACAACATTTAATCTCTCTTTAAATCTTTTCCTACTCTTATTGTTCCTCCATGACTGTCCCTGCAGCAACACAACCGAATATTGAACCCGGATTATCTAACCAAACACATATCGCGTTAAAAGTTTTTGACATAATCCTTAAAACTGCTAATAACCGTGAGGAACTTGAACGTTCATGGGCATCCATTGAACAAGATGTAAATACTCAGGAACAGTTGGAAGCTAGATGACGCGAACGTAGAAATCTTCCCTAGTTTCCTATACCGATAGGTTGACGTTATCCTCTTACCTATCTTTCACATATTTTCGGATGCCTTGACACTGTACTTTTGAGCCTGAAGTACAGACTCAGGAACACCATCTTTCTGTCGCCGTTGCCGGGGAGCAAAGTTACAAAATCTTTTCCCTGGGAAAACGACAATTTAGTTCGTCGAAAGTGTTACTCTTTGATAGTGAACATAGAGTACACATAGTTTTAAGGCGTTTTTAAATCTTTCACTTGGCGACTCCACGAAAACATAAACTGGCATCTGGTAGAAAGAGTACCAGACAGAACCTGGATGGCAAGATTATTACGCCTGTTACTGATCCTGAAATTTTTTTAAGGGTGAGAGGCTCGTTTGAGCCAACCGCTGCAGTCTATAAGCCTAAAAACCCACCTTTAAAGACTAAATGCCATTCAAAACCTTCTACTTCATGCAGTCCTCTGTTTGATACCAAAGATCTGAAGACAAAATGCTCTGAAGTTAGGAGTGAGATTCATCAGACTTTCCCATCTATAAACAAGGGAAAAGGTCCTTTAGAACGTTCGTTGTTAGTTGACATACCAGCTTTTCTTCGACAGAACTTCCCGGTCTCACCTGTTTCCAAAGAGTGTGTTACACACTCATTTTCTACACCCGATTTGATGGCAGGCGTCGGAGGAGGTGGTGGAGGCGCTCCTGGAGGAGGAGGTGGAGGTCAAGTGCAAGTCCCTCCTCCCAGAGTTTTTGCAAAGGTAGCAGCGAGATACGCTCCCCCGGTTTTGCCCGTCCCCCTCCATGATTTGCCTGAAAACTACATCAAAAATCTTCCTAAGTTCACTAGGGAGGGAGATCTAACCACAGTCGAGCATATAAATTTCTTTGACCAGTTCGCAGATGTTTGTGGTATCAAGCACGAGGATGTCTATTCGAGACTCCTTGTCCAGACCTTTGAAGGACAGGTCCGAACTTGGTTTCGGAGCCTCCCTGTAGCTTCTATTCGGACATATGATGCTTTGGAAGATGCTTTCCTCAGACAATGGGGAGAGCAAAAAGATCACTTATATTACCTTACCGAGTTCGGGTCCCTAAAGAAAAAGAACTCAGAAACAGTTATGGAATTTATTCTGAGATTCAACAAACTGTATAATAAGATTTCAGCCGTTGTTAAACCCTCTAAACCCTCAGCCAAAGTAACCTTCGCGGGAGCTTTCGAACAGGATTTCGCACTACTTTTGTGAGAAAGAAGAGGAGCCACCCTAAATAGAATGCAAGACGATGATGTCGAAATAGAATCTAATATGATGGCTTCAGTTAAATTAAAGGCTAAAGTAGAAATAGTCAACCGTGAAAATAGACGTTATAGGGAACCAACGGGTCCTTCGGGGTCAAATAGATACACTGATGACAGAGTAGATGATATGGCCCAAGTAATTAAAGAATTGTCCAACAAAATTTCTAGGATGGAGTTGGACCAGGTTAAGGCTGATTCTTCAAATAAAAAATACTTCAGGAGAAACCCAAATCCCCAAAATCAACAGAAACAAATAAAGAACGAAGATAAAAAAATACAAGCTCCACTAAAAAACAAAAATTTTATAGGAGCAAATGACTTCCAAGATTTCGAAGATTCGAAAGATGAAGTTGCAAATTTCGGTGATGACTGTTCGCAGTTGTATCTCACTCGTGAAGACTATGAAAAATCGTTGAACACCCCACAACCGTCTAATGAAGATGAAGAAGGTGATCACACCAATCCCTGTGTATCTAAACCAGAAACAGAGATGATAATGGCCGAGTTTCAACCAAAATATAACCTAAGATCTAAGAGTAAGCCCACCGCAACGAATCAACCTACAAAAATCCTTAAAAAGGGTCAAGCTTATGAACCACCTTCGGAGGAGACTTTGTTACTAAGCAACAAAAATAAGGTAGCAAACACTCAAGAGTCCGAGGTGAAAAAAGTTGAAACTCAAACACAAGAGACCGAACTAGTAGATAAAGTTACGTCTTCAACTAGGATCACGAGTGATAAAGCGATCCAGACAAGTAAGTCGGAAAAGAAAAATTTGGAAATCTCAACCAAAGAAACGGACAAGGTAAACACATCTTTCAGTTTTGAAAATGAATTAAACAAGATTAAAATACTGATTCCTTTGGTAGAATTAGCAAAAAATCCCGCTTATCGGAAGCAAATAGCCAAAGCGATGGGTGTCTACGAGCTAGAAAGTCAGTCTGATGTTATCAACCTGGAAGATGACATACCTAACATCACCTTCGGTCCTCATTTTGAAGGGTCCAAATATAACATTTCTCCTTTTTATATCACCCTGAATATACATGATCAGTTGCTACATAATTGTATGTTAGACTCCGGGGCTTCTCATAACGTTATGCCCAAAATTATAATGGAGAAGCTGGGTCTCCAGATCATGAGACCTTATGGAAATATGTATTCTTTCGATTTGAGGAAGGTTAAATGCATGGGGATGATAAAGGATTTGGTAGTTACCCTAGCGCAGGTCCCTATTAAAAGTATCCTGATGGATGTGGTTATCATCGATATTCCCCCTAAGTAAGGTATGCTGTTGTCTAGGTCATGGGGGGCCAAGTTGGGAGGTTCCCTTCAATTAGACATGTCTTACGCTACAATCCCTATGTTCAGGGGTCAATTCACTCGTTTATACAGAGAAACAATATTAGCGTACACGGTCAGTGATCCCCAAAACCCACACAGCTTCCCCATTTACATCGCAGACCAAGATCTGGGAAACTGCATTTTGTCTTTTGATGATGGATTGGATGGAGGTCCAGAGGAACTCGATATGAAGCAAGAAGAGTTAAGTCCCTTGACATAAGAGTTGTGAAACACTGGTGTATGGAAAATGTACTTCGATGGCGCTTCGTCTTCTGAAGAAGCTAGTGCTGGGGTACTTTTGGTAGCACCTGAAGGTAAGTTCATTGTTCCTTTCTCCTATCGTTTGCAGTGGGACATAGATTACACCAATAACGTATGCGAGTATGAGGCATTGATCTTAGGATTAGAGGCTGCAAAGAAGTTGAATATAAA
>SNQJ01S0291425.1:0-10741 GCA_010110895.2 Picea sitchensis | reverse complement strand
AATGGTTAATGTCTAATTTTTCCTTTTGTTTGTGCTCGTTATCTATGTAGTTTCAGTTCTTTTCAAGGATAGTAGGTTACACATGTTTTTGGCAGCAAAGATGGCAATTGTGGCATGCTCTGTTTTGCCATATGTTTTATATATTAGCTATGTAATGAATGAACCACTTTGTGCAGATTTGGAAAAAAACAATACATCTGAAGCACTGGTTCTCTTCTGAGACCAAGACTTCAATCATCAATAGACAACTACAGTGGGAATCAAATATCAAGCACCCTGAATACCTTACCTGAGCATATCAAATCAACCTGGAAGCCTCCAATTTTGGGGGTCTACAAAATTACAACAACAATATTCTGAGTCTAATAGATCATCGGACACAATTGACCTGCCTATTTTAAATTTTAATCCATTTCTAAAGAGAATATGTAGAAACTATTTTTTTATACAGTTAAAGATTCAACAGATGCATATAAACATGATTCTCCAAGAGAAATAAACTTTTCAACAATCAGACCAGCTCTAATTGCTGAACCATTGAAATTTTCTAAGAAAGGTTGAAAACACTATATATGTATCAAAGAACAATTTTGGGGATTCTATTTTGTTCTTTAGCAGTTCACTTGTTCTAAGCCACATTGAATCATACAATGTAAACTTTGTAAAACAAAGTTCACTCATTGCTAATAGACAGTAAACTGAAATGTACCTGCCTTGGCAGAGTTTGGAATCTTGAAGTCAGATGATTTGCCTCCTATCATTGACATTGTTGTTAGTTAAATATAATTATTGAAAAATTCTGATCGGCCATGGATTTTTTCCTGGATCATAATAACAAATGTAACTAAAGCAAGCAATAATAGAGCAGAAACAACTAGGAAAAAGTGATGGGAAAAGGCAAGTAAAACAAAAGAAATAAGTCCAAAAATAACTCTACACAAGAAAATGGAATGCTTATGTTTGCATGCCCGACTCAACTCTCAAGGTTCCTGATAAAGAACGGAATATTTAAGCACTTCAAATGTTTCCAGAAAACTTCAATCAAAATACCATCAGACAATCAAGTTAAAACAAGTATATATAAATAAACCATGTCATTGATAGTCACCAAACATTGCAGTGCAAATAGCAGCCAACGCCTGCAAATTCGACTCATCAGGGATATTGCCTTTAGTAAACTCCTTTATTAATTTGGACCTTTGCTGCTTAACACCCCTAGTTCCAACAACCCTCCCAGTGATGTAAAGGGGACAAACATGTAAGACCTCAAAATTTCCTCTAATCATTCTATTGTTTGGTTGAAGATCACATTAGGTGGTATATTTTCCAAGGAACAGCTGCCTCCTAATAAACTTCAACACCATTGTAAAGTATTCAGGACACCGAAAAAAGTGAGCTTGTATTACATAGGTCCTTGAGATTAGAAGCTATTTAACATGATAATGATTATAACCCAAATCACCAGGGATCTTGCATAGAAATTAGAATGCACAATGTGTATGTACCCATTTCACGCTCCTGCAGCAGGACCATTGGCCTGTTTTTTGACTTCCTCGTCAGCTCTCCTTAAAAACTCGTCCCAGGCACTTCCAGGGCCTGTGTCAATGTAGTCATAAGGAACTCCACTAGAAGCTCTAAGACTTGGCTGTACTCGTCCCTCGCTGTCCACCATCCTGAAATCCAACTTATGGCCCTCTTCTCTTAACTCTAAGTTCAACTGTGTCCAATTCTTCGCTTCAATGTCGAAATCAAAATTCAAATCACCCAAATTCTCTGCCACGGCATCAGATGAGCATGCCCCATTATATGGTTTCAATTTCATTTCCTTAATCTTTTCAAGAGCCTCGTCGTAGTTCTTCTCCAACTCCTCCCAGGAGAACAGAAGAGGAAGAGTAAATGCCCTCCAAGGGCTGAAATCAATCAACTTTACTCTGCCATCTCTCGTAACATAGCAATCGAATGTATAATCATTTAATTCAAATTCCTCGCTTATGTGCTCTTTAAAAAACCCAAAAATGGAGGATTCCAACTCCTCCCGCTCGTCTAATAAGCCTGGATAAAACCCTGTAACTTCCCTCTGGGAAACCCCCACCAGCAAACCCCCTCGAACAAACCCCCGAAACTCCATTTCGGGCCTTAAGTCGTACCATTTACGCAATGCCAGATAAAACCTAAGGGGCCTGTCGGCAGTCTTATCGTCGCAGGAATCAAAGGCGTGGCAGAGATCGTTAACTAAGCTATCAGATGCCCGCAAAAGAAGAACGATTTCGCTAAAAGAAGAGCATTTGAGCGTACCGTTGGTGGCGATCCAGGCGGTGTCCTTGGGGGCGCTCCAATTCAGCTTGGGGAACACGAACCCTCCCAGGGTTTGAATTGATTCCTTCACCTCCTTCTCCAATTCTGGAAACGATGGCCGAGCCTGAGCCTCCTCGTCTTCGTCTTCGTCTTCTTCCTCCCAGTGGTGGTAATCTTCTGCCTGGAGATCCGGGCATGTGATTCGAACTCTGCTTGGCAACGCATCTTCGCCATCGCTGGAGGATGTTTTGGGGAGGAATAAGCCTCCGTCGTCCAGCAGAAAATCCACGAACGGCTCCGGCAAGGGATGGAGAATGGTTTTGATGGAAACCCTATGAAAACGCGGGTACCATTCCTGTATCTGGCATCGAATTATGTCTGCCTCCTTCATTGCTATTCCTTCTTAAACCCGAGTTCACAGTGGTTCCTTCACAATCCTTCCAGGCTACCAGTAAGTGTCATTCAAGTCCACAGTAAGGCTGATACGCCGCACAGTATGAAAAACCCTTTTAAATTCGCTCAAACGCAATTACAGCAATCTATATGAAAAGTGTTAAAAAATAGTTTATTTTATTTTAAAAGTACTTTCTCTTTTATTTATATAAATTCTATTAAATGTAGTTTATATAAATTCTATTAAATGTAGTTTATTTAAATTGATTTGCTTTGTAACAAAGGTTGCATGGCAAATGAGGATTACGCTCTAAGGCCGCCTAGGGTTAAGCTTCTTTGTTGCAGCAATGGCAACCTCCGGAGGATGGGAGCCATCGCCCCCTCCTTCAACTGAAGATGCCTTTCACAAGCTACTGACATCCCAAGGCAAGAAGACTCCCCTTGCTTCCCCCAAGCTTTATCAAGAAGCTCGATTTGATTTCGGAGATAGATCTTCCCCATGATCACCCTATGTGTGTAGTAATCTCCTTGTCAGATCGTGGACTGGTAGGACAATTCATGGGGCTTTGGTCGTCAGCCAAATCTACCGATAACTAGATCCAAAGGAACTGGCACCCGCTGATCCAGAATAGTGTAACATGTTATGCGGTGGGTAGAAGATTCTTTATCTTCGAATTCATCTCACAAGAAGACAGAGATCTCATTTTCAGGAATGGACCGTATTTCATGGGAGCTAAAGGGCTTTATCTAAACCGTTGGACACCAAGCTTTGACCCGGCAGTAGAAGTACCCGAGGATGTCCCGGTCTGGGTCAGACTTCTCAATCTCCCAATCCACTGCTGGAACCCCACTTCGCTCCAGGCAATCGGAAATGGGCTTGGTCAGTATATTGACAGGGCAGAGCCTAAGGACCAATACTCCTGCGCGCACCTCTGTGTGGAAGTGGACCTAGAGGTGGGTCTTCCAGAGGCAATCAAGTTAAAAGTTGGCGATTAGCAGCACTACCGGAAGCTTGACTATGAACAACTGTCGTTCAAATGCAGGGGTTGCCATGAATACGGCCACTTTCAGAGAAACTACCCTAAAAACCCAAGCAAGGAGAAGGACAATGGAGAAGGCTGGCAACAGCCCAAAAAAGGGAAAACTTCAACCAGAGCAAAAGGACCAAGGAACGAAAAGACAATCCCTGCACAGCCCAAGGAGCAAGGGAAACTGCCATAAACAATGACAAAGAACAGTTTCAGAGCGCTAGACCTAGGACAGGTAGAGAAAACAGCAGGTGAAACTTCCCAGGAAGTTCCAATAGCCGAAGCGGAGAATGGGAAATCAACCCCAGAAACTAGAGAGATGTCAATGCCAGAAAGGGAGGAAGAGCAAGGAAATACTGCCGCAAGAAAGAACATCGAACCAGGCATGGAGGAAGGAGAGGTATCCTCAGATAGCGACAACGAGGGTGCAAGTGACACCATTGTCACCCCAAAAAAAACAGGCAAAGGAAGAAATCCAAGAAGGAAGAAAGAGAAAATGAGACATATAAAGACGTCTTGAGTGGCTCGCAACCAACAATCAGACAGCTGATCAATGTAAGGCAAACAAGGAAGCATTCCAGGGCTCCCCAAGGAGCCCATACATCCCCCCCAGGTAAATCATGAAACTAACACCCTGGAACTGTAGGGGTTTCGGCAACAGGATAAAGGGAGAAGCACTTAAAGATATCATCAGAAATTCAAAGTCTGAGATCCTTCTAGTCCAGGAGACCAAGATGGAAGAGCAAGACTTCCTCAACACAACAAAAGCACTCTAGAAAACAAGCCAAGGAATAGCAGAAAGCGCAAGAGGAGCCTCAAGAGGTCTAGGCACCCTCTGGAACACTATGAAGTTTGATCTAATCAAATCTAAAACTCGCACGCATTAGATCTACACCAGCCTTCTACACAAAGAATCGGGTCGACTGGTAAGCCTCTTCAATCTTTGTGTGTCGGTCCTTTTGGAGGAAAAAAGAACTTGTTGGGATACTCTAGAAAATTACTTGCTACTAAATAATCTAGAAAATATCATTATTGGGGGGGGGACTTGAATGTGACCCTAGCTACGGCCGAGAAAAAAGGGGGCTCCATTGTGCGAGACCCGACAAGAGAATGGGTAGAAGATATCATGTCAGAGTGGGAGTTGGAGGATGTCAAACCAACTAAAAGGAAATATACATGGTCAAATAAGCGGGTAGGACCGTGGCACATTGCAGCTAGGCTAGACAAGTTCTTAGTCCAAAGCTCTTTTATGCTCTTGGGTCTCACTCTCTCCTTTACTATTCTCTCGCACAGTGTATCAGACCATAAACCAATCATGTTAGAAGTTGCACATGAATAGAATCTCGGACCAATCCCCTTTAGATTTAGCCCAGTCTGGCTCCACTATGAAGGCTTCCATGACCTGGTCACCAAAATCTAGAATGAAACAGTAAGAGGCTCGGCCTTTTTTGTCTGGGAAGAAAAACTCAGAAGACTAAAGGCAGCGCTAAAGTCTTGGGGAAAAACTGATGCAGGAGCATCTCTCCACGTCAGCCGACCAGCCAGCAAGCCGCGTCAAGCGCACGCATTCAAAGCTGAAGAGAGGCGTCGTCCTCATTTTGATTTTAGAATTGAATGTAATTAAATGTTTAAGCTGGTGAGCTGTGAAGTCGTGCCTTTGCGCAGGCTATAGATAAGGTGGGCCTTTAATGTTTGTAAGGCTGAGATCTAGATCCAGATGCTGGACCAGACAGCCCATTCAATGTAATTGAATGGGGTAGGTAGATTGGAGGGAAGAGCTCGAAGAGCCCCCTCATGTAAAAGAGGAATTGTATCTCTTTAGTAGTAGGTGGATATAGAATAAAATCTGTGAATAGAGAGCAGAAGAGAAGGAGCCGAGACCTTGTTACAGGCTGTGCTCAGGAACACCTTGTACAAACAGGCAATTGCCATTTTAATATAAGCAGAAGCAGTTTTTCCTGCATGACTATGTGTTAAATGAATGTCTGTGAGTGTTCTTCATATGATATGAATGTATGTTGTAGGTTTGCATTTGCAGGAGTGTGTTTGATTTCAGGTGAAGGTCTTTGAGGTTTCATGCCATGAGGGCGTGACAGAGTACTGCGGTCTCTGAATACCAATGCACTGAAGCACTTTTGAATTCTGCGGGTTCAAACAAAGACGTGTTGCGGCACAGGAACTGAAGTCAACAACTCGGGAGAAAGACCTCAAGGTTACTGAACACCTTGGAGGTAAGGCTGTGGGAGGAAACACAGTTTTAGACAGAATCTCTGAAGAGTTCTGTGAAGCTCTGCCAGACGTGCATTGAGCCAGCGAAAGGAGATACAGAATAAGAACTCTGTTGTGAGTTCTTAAGGAAGAACCAGAATCACTGAGGGTTCTGAGAGCTCTGCCAGGAGGGCATCGAGCAGGTGCAAGGAGTGCACAGAGGACAAAACTACTGGAAGTTCCGGAAGAAGACACTCTGCCAGGAGGGCATAGAGACCGTGTGCAGACAGGCACAGGGAGAAGAGAACTCTTGAGTTCTGGAATTTAGAGGAAGAATCCACTGAAGGATCTTCACAGGGTTGTTGAACACCCTGCAGACTCAGCAAGAGGTTGCTTGAGGCAGAGGATAGCCAGGAGGGCATTACATTCTCCATCTGTGGGAGAAGAAAGAAGGATAAAATCCCTTAGGGGTCTGAGTGTTTGAGAAGCTCAGGAGAGACAGCACTGTGTGTGCATGTGAAGACTCTGCAGAGGCGCAGGAGTCAAAGAATCCCTTTGGGATTCAAGGATAAGCTCAGGAGGAGTAGTGCTTTCAGCGCACGGAGCTATAGCTGCAAGGAACGTAGAGGTCGAAGAACTCTTTGGAGAGTTCAGAGTTCTCCAAGCTCAGGAGGAACAACGTCGTGGAGAACGCAGGCGAGGCTTAAAGTCGAGAGCTCACAGGAGGAAACAGAGCAAAGGTCGAGGCCTTTGAGGAACTTGAAATTCTTCCAAGTGCAGGAAGAAAGTGCGCAAGCTCGGAAGGGAGCACAGCAGCCATCAGATCGGCTGGAGAAAAGAGATCTGGACTGTTAGTTTCTACCTCCAGGAAGGAGCAGGAGAAGCGCACAGAAGAGGAGACCGTCAGTCGTTGGATCTCACTCAGATACCCGTCAGTCGTTGGATCGGGTGAAGGCGCGCAAAGTTTAGCCTCTGGAGTAAGTGCACAGGAAGAACGGATGTGAACCGTCAGATCTAGAGCAAGATACCCGTCAGTCGTCAGATCGGACTGAAGTTGCACGAGGTTTAAGCTTCGTGAGCAGGAGGAGGAAAATCCCGACGATAGGCGTGGCCATCGGGATATCGGCATTCGCGAAATCGGAAATCCCATGGACAGGAGATCGGGAAATCTCCAGGGTGAAAGTCCCGGGAAAGATCTGGACCGTCCATTTGTGGGGACACATGGCAGAGATCGAGCAACCCGTCGGTATATCGGCTACCGGGGTTTTGAGTTGACAGAGAATTTCTGTCATCGAGGTATCAGAAACTCCGAAATCGCGAGATTGGATTAGGGTCGTCCATCAGTCGGGATATGTGGCGGAGATCCAGACTATCGGGGGAAGTCCCGATAGAAAAGTCAAACCGACTCATCGGGGTTCGGCGTTTCGCGAATCCTGAGGGCAAGACTTCCGGAGCATCAGAAGTCGCGAAATCGCGAGAGGCAATCAGGACCATCCATCTATTGGGGCGCGTGGCAGTGATCGAAGCCTTCGTGGAAAGCCGAGGTGAAAGTCCCGACGAGAGCAGCTAATCGGGATATCGGAATTCTTGTGGACAGGAGATCGGGTAAGTTCACAGTGAAAACCCTGATACAAGCATGAGTCGTCCATCTATTGGGGAACACGTGTCGAGATCGGGAGAGTCCATCAACGAATCTGGGATTCCATGGACAAGAAGTCCATACGTTTCGGAACTTCGAAGTCCAAAACCCTGAAAGGAGGGAAGTGCTATTGGGGGCCAGCTGTCAGCATATCGGAGAAGAGGGAAGTGCCATTTAAGGGGCCAGTTGTCAGCATAGCGGAGAATCGAGATTCGAGAGATCGGCAGTCCTGAGAGCAAATGCATTTCGGCATTGAAAAGTCTGAAACCCCGATACGAGGTATGACTGCGGTCATATAGGGAAAGGTCACGTGGACCACGAGCTTAGCCGGAGGGCTAATTGAAGTTAGGGCGCATCGGGATTTTGAAGCCAAAACCCCGAAAGGAGGTAAGGTTACGGTCTTATAAGAATCAGTCACATGGACCAAGGCATAGCCAGGAGGGGCTAAGGCCAAAAGGGGGTGCATCGGTATTTCGGAGATCGGGAGTCCACGAGGACAGGGAACTCTTGACATCGGGAACCATAAAGTCCCGAAACCCAAAATTATCATCGGGGAAAAGTCACAGGCGCGTGCTGAAGAGGCCGTGACAGGGAAATAAGGACCTGTGGATCGGGAATTTGAGATTTCAGTGGGAATCAAAGAGCCACTTTGGCTCATGAAATGATTGATCGATCATGTGAGCAGGAGCTCGAGGTGGTGGTCGTGTCTTACTGCATCAAAAACCCAATCAAACCCAATAGTAATTCGCCAAGAAGCCCAAAAACAACTCGAAAAACACCAAATGGAAATGGACGATCTGAAAATCACCCAAGAAACCTTACTTCAAGAAGATCAACTCCAAAGGAAATGGCATCAAGCCTATAGAGAGGAGGAAAAGTACTGGCAACAGAAATCCAGAAGCCTATGGTTGGAAGCAGGAGATAAAAATACTAGCTACTTCCACAAACAAGTTGAGGCAAGAAAGCAGTTCAAGAAAATCACGGAAATTCAGGTTCAAGATCAGATAATAACAGACTTTGAAGGCATAAAAGCAGCAGCGGTAGATGCCTTCGAAACTCTCTACACAGAAACTCAAAGGTCTGCAATAGATCCCAAAGCCTACCCACTCTCTCTAGTCTCGACCCTAATCCAAGATGAAGTCAACAACAGTCTAACCAAGGTAGTCAATCAACAAGAAATAAAAGAGGCTCTTGATCAAATGAGCCCAGACAAAGCTCCAGGGCCAGATGGCTTCACAGCCAGATTCTATCAACACAGCTGGGATATAATAAAATCAGACTTTACAAAACTGATTCGATGCAGCAAGATTGAAGGAGGAACAAATTCGTCTTTCCTTGCTCTTATTCCGAAAGAAAAAGGAGCAGTCAATTTTGGAAGGTTCCGACCAATCTCTCTTTGCAACACAAGTTACAAAATCCTCACAAAAATAATAGCCAACAGAATTAAAAAAATTCTCCCTGATATCATCCCGACAAATCAAGGAGGATTTGTAAAAGGCAAACATATAGTGGACAACATCATTCTAGTTCAGGAGGCCTTGCACTCAAGCATTCGAAGGAAAGACAAAGGTATGATTATAAAGCTCGATCTTGCTAATGCGTTTGATAGAGTTAGGCATAACTTTCTGTTTAAGGTCATGGAAAACTTTGGTTTCGCTCCAACCTCTATAAATTGGATAAAAGGTTGCATTGGTTCCCCTTAGATAGCCCCACTAGTGAACGGTCTGGCAACTAAGTTCTTTCAAGCCTCCAGAGGTCTTCGGCAAGGCTGTCCCCTTTCTCCGCTTCTTTATGCCATCCAAGCCTCAGTACTTAGCTTCCAACTGCATCATAGCCAGACACATAACAATCTTCTTGGCATGAGGATAACCCCAGGGGTAAAAGACATCAATAATGCCCAATTTGCGGATGACACGCTGTTGTTGGGAGGAGCGAGTATGCAGACAACAAAGAATTTTAAAAAAGAGTTAGATGTCTACACAAAAATCTTTGGCAGTGTGATAAGCCTGACTAAAAGTAAGATCTATGGATGGAACATTACGCCAAGGGAAATGCTAGATCTCTCGAGAGTACTGGGAATGGAAGGTTGCACCACCTGGGATGCTTTTAAATACTTGGGAGTCCCAATTTTCAAATCCAAACCAAAGGCTGCACAATGGACCCCACTAATAGACAAATTAAAAAACAAAATAAACTCTTGGGGTGCAACCTGGTTAAACCTTGTAGGTAAAGTGGTCCTCATCAAAGCAGTACTAGCGAGCATTCCGATCTACCAAAGCTCCTTGTTGCTGGCCCCAGTTACCACGATTCAGAAAATCGAAGCATTGTTCAGAAGATTTTTCTGGGAAGGAGGGAAGCAGACAGGGAGAAAACTGCATCTAATAAGTTGGGGAAAAGTAACTAAGCCCTTCTTAGAAGGAGGCCTCCAACTTAAAAACATCCGTACTCAAAATTTAGTTGTAGGAGCAAAGATTCTTTGGAACCTAATCACCGGGAAATCCTCCTGGAGTAAAAGAGTGCTTTGGAAGAAGTACTTTCGAGGCCCAAGGAAAAGATGCCTAGATTGTCCAGCCTCGATGGAGAAAGGATCCCCAATTTTCTCTCTGTGCCAGAAGGCGTTGAAACACTTTAGATCACAACTCACCTGAATACCTGGAAATGGTAAGGAAATCAATGTTTGAGAAGACTCAATCATGGGAGATCCACCACTAGGCTCAGGGCAGGGTCTTGACCAGCTTAAAGCGTGGATGAGAACTCCGAATTTGAAAAGTATGTGGGACATCTCAATTTGGGGAAACGATGAGAGCAAAACTTGGATGAGGTGGGAAATCGCTAATAGACCTCTTGAGCTTGAAGAAGAATGGAACATTCTGAAGTATTGTTTGCAAGGGAAATCCCCCTTAAAGGAAAGGAGAAAAGACAAGAGAGGATGGGGAATACTATATGGAATTTACACTACAGCAGCAGGGTATCAACACGCAACAACAGTCCCTAATGTCCCTCCAGATCCGGCAATTTGGAAAGCCATCTGAACTCCCAAGTCCATCCCAAAGATAGATATGTTTGTATGGACCATGGCACATAGAGGTATACTAACTGGAGAAAATCTAAGAAGAAGAGGGTGGGAAGGCCCTTACAGATGCCCCCTTTGTTCTCAAGAAGAGGAAACCACAGACCA
>SNQJ01S0291424.1:0-10741 GCA_010110895.2 Picea sitchensis | reverse complement strand
AAGGTGGTTGATGCACTCAGTAGAAGAGTGCATGAGTTGTATGCTACATCCATTAGCATGTACCAATTATATTTGAAAGACAGAATCTTGGAGGCTACAAAATCAGATTTGCAATACAAGGAACTAGTAACAAAATTACAGCAAGGTATTTTGCAGTAGAAAATTGAAGACTATAAGCTAGAAAATGATGAAACTCTCATATACAGGGATAGAATCTATGTACCAAATTCCCAAGAAATGAAAAATATGATATTGAGAGAAATAAATAATGTACCTTATGATGGGCACCCATGTTATCAGAAAACTATTGCAGTTGTCAAGAGACAATATTATTGGCTAGGAATGAAGAAAGAAGTTGTTGATTTTATTGCCAAATGTTTGGAGTGTCAAAAGGTAAAGGTTGAGCATAGACACCCAACTGGGTTTCTGTAGCCATTACCCATTCCTAAGTGGAAATGGGAAGTTGTAACAATGGATTTCATCACCAAAATTCCCAGAACAAACAAGCAGCATGATTCTATTATGGTAGTGGTGGATAAGCTTACTAAAGTTGCCCATTTTATTCCAGTAAAGCTCACTCACAAGGAAGCCAACATTGATGATGTTTATATAAGAGAAATTGTTTGATTACATGGTATACCCAAGACAATTTTGTCTGATAGAGATCCAAAATTTACATCAAATTTTTGGAAGGGATTATTTAATGAATTTGGAACAAATTTGAATTTTAGCATAGCTTATCATCCAGAATTAGATGGACAAACAGAGAGGGTGAATCAAGTGATTGAGGATATGTTGAGGAAGTATGTGATGGATAAACCATAAAAATGGGAAGACTACCTACACTTAGTAGAGCTTGCTTATAACAATGGGTACCAATCATCTCTAAATATGATCCCATTTGAGGCACTTTATGAAAGAAGGTGCAACAAACTGGTAAGTTGGGACAACCCAGCAGATTGAGCAGTAGTTGGGCCAGAATTACTCAGGGAAATGGAAGAGAAAATGTTGAAAATAAAACAGAATTTAAAGGTTGCCCAAGACATGCATAAAATCTATGTTGATAAGGGAAAAACTCACAAGGAATTTAAAGTGGGGGACCATGTATTCTTGGAAGTGAAGGCCAATAGAAGTTCCCTAAAGTTGGGAAAATTTTCAAAGTTGGCAGCTCACTATTGTGGGTCGTTTGAAATCATAGAGAGGATTGGTCCTGTAGCATACATGCTTTCCTTGCCTACATCAATGAACATTCATAATGTATTTCATGTATCATTTCTTAAGAAATATATACTTGATGTTAATCATGTTATTGATTGGAATGTGATTCAGGTGGAGAAAGAAGGCGCTTTCCAAGTACATCTAGTATGCATTCTGGACCAGAAAATCAAACAGCTCTGGAATCGATCCATAGAGCGTGTAAAGGTCTAATGGACCTAGTACGGTCCTGAGGACACAACTTGGGAGCATGAAGATGCTATGCGGGCAGAATACCCACATATTTTTGAGGATTTTTGAAATTTTGTTTGTATATATGTATATATTGCACTCAGGACGGTGCATAAATAAGGGGAGGGGAATTAATAATCCTAAGACGAACCCCAATTGTAAATGTAAATGAAAATGTACTTAATTTTGTGAGTCTTTTGATATCATTTTTCATGCACCTTCCATGGTATAGTGCGCACATGTACTACACACTAAAATGATGAAGTGTGCACATTCCAGGATACTGCACACAAAAAAATTAAGTGTGTGTGATTTTTAGGCAAGAGATCCTTTTGTGTATATGTTGTGTTTTATAGGTTGGTGAGCCAGTTATTATAATCTAGGAGGCTTATGTGTTGAATTAGGCTGGAGATCCTATATGTTAAAGGCCAGTGAGCTTATTTGTGTATATGTCTTATCATTAATATAATACATCGTTACATGTTGACCGACCATGATAAAAGAGTATGGGGGACTAAACTCCACTAGTTAGGGAAAGGGGGGTCTAAAAGTAAAGGATACGGGGATAAGATAGGGAGCTTAAGCCAAAAAGGAGTATTATATTAATATTCCTTAAAGTATGAAGTATGGATAATTATTTTATCCTAAGTTATAAGAATGGGGACAAGTGGGCCAAAGTATCTCTCAACATGACAAGTGTCAAGTTGGGAACATGCATACATATATTTTGGAATTAGTTCATTCTCCATTCATTCCATCGTAATTCACTCACTCATGCAGTTGTTCTTTCTACCTTCATGTACCTGTATTTGTACTTGTACATGTACCTGTTCATGTATCAGTACCCATACACATACTTGTATATGTACCTGGTTATATGAGGAGTTGGACTAAAGAAGCAGGTTGGCAGGCTCGTGGGATATTGAAGAGGTGAGATGTTAGGCCCGTGAGAAATTTATCTCTAGGTGAGAGAATTGTTGGGAATTGATTTCCCAAAGGTGTCAAAATGCAGCTACAAGGATCTGAGACTTCTTGTCTGACATGTTGTTGAAGCCCCAGAAAGGAAGTGGGGTAGCTAAAGGATTGTTGAGAAGATAAGGGGCACACTTCCTGGGGTGGGACATGCATGTGGGGAATGAGGGACTATAGGTTGTTAGTTCGAGTTGGCACCTGTGACTGAGTTTTTATTTTTGTTTGATATACATCATCCTGTTTAGGAAATCATTTACCCGGGTGGAGTTTAATCCCAGCTCGGGGGTGACCCACTGTTGAGAGTGATGAGCAGTGTGGTCTAAGGTTGGGAGGTTCATTGAAGTTCTGCACGCAGTTGGTGATATTTTTACCAAGATAAGTGTACATTTTGTTTTAAATTACATGTTGCATTATTATGTATGCGTTTATTTTTATGTTTTATTCATGTGTGTGATGCATGTGTATTTTTTTATTATTTTGTATGAATATATGCATTTGCATAATGTATTTGTCTATTTTAAGTTATATATATAAAGTTCCGCAAAAAAATTTGTGTTTAAATGTTTTAATTTTGTATACAGTTCAGAATTTTTATGTGGCATAGTCGAGTTGGATGTTGGGGATGCTACACCAACTATCTTTTCTTAGCCTGGAAAGATATGAAAATTCTTGAGTAAGTCTTTCCATACCTTTTCCTCAACAGGGCTCTTATAGAATCCACCTTGATATCTTCCTCAAAAACCCATGAAAGAATAAAAGAGATTCCCACGTTAGTTTGTCTCTTCGCATTCTTTCTATGAAGAAGAACAAGGATCGAGGAAAAAATGCAGGCTATCAATGGAAGAAAAATTTCCTCTCCTCTAGAGGGGCACAAATGGATCCATTGACGAAGAACCTTTTGTAGTGTATCATTGACCAGGATACTAAATTTGGTAATGATCGATGGACCTTCGGCTAAAATTTCGAAGGGAACAGTAAGTTTGAATTCTTCGGTGTGGGGATCACGACAAATATGCAGGGAGAAGGGAATGAATTTGGTTTTAACGAACAAGCATGGAAGTTCTTCTAAAAATCGAGCCAAAGCTTACGATTGAAAATTGGAGTCTCAGTCAAAAACATCTAGAAAATCTTCATCTTCTAGAACAATATTTCCATATGTTGGTGTTGAATGTTTTGGAGCCATTTTATTTGGTTACCATCTTGGTGTAGTAAAGGAAGCACTTGAATATCTTGCAAAGGATCTTGGATTTTTCGACAATACTATTTTACAAGAATGGGTGGTTAGCATGATGCTTGAAGATGCCATTGTTGAATCATTTACTAGAGGTGCATTGGCTAATAAACTTTGCAGGAAGAGGACATTTCAACTCAATGTCATACCTCTTGTAATTAGTGATTTTCTAATTGCCATAGAACAAAGTTTGCAAGCAATGATTATTGGTCAATTGCTTGTTGGTACTAGTATTGGAATATCATTTTCCTTGGTGCCACTTTATATTTCAGATATATCACCCTTTGATATCTGAGGTGCTATTTGTTCTGTGAATCAATTTTTCAATTGTGTTGTGATATTGCTTTCTCTAGTAGCGGGATTACCCTAGGCTACAAATCCACTATGGTGGCGGAGCATGTTCACCATTGTTATTGTGTCTGTAGTACTAATGAAACTAGGAATGTTTATTTCACCTGAAATTCCTCACTAGATTTTCAAGCAAGGAAAAGTAGTTGAAGTTGAATCTGCAATAAAGACCCTTTGGGGAAAGGGAAAAGTTGAAGAAGTTATACTTGAATTGAGAGGAAGTAGCATAGGTTTTGTAGAGGAGGATGTTGGTTGGTTTTATCTTTTTAGTAAATGTTACTGGAAAGTGTTTAGTGCCAGAGTAGCACTTATCATGTTTCAACAACTTGTTTCCATAAATACAGTTGTTTATTACTCCATGTATGTGTTTTGGAGAGCTGGTATTGATTTTGATGTTGCATCAACTGATATTTTTTGGAATATTGGTTGTTGGCATTGATGTCAACCCTAGTCATGGGCTTTGGAACGCAATATTGATGAAGGTATTTGGACATGAAGGACAATGCACATGCAGATACAACACCCATGGATGGATAGTATACATCATGTTATTTCTGGTGGTATGTGGCACGTCACGTGGATCCTCATGGTTGAGGAGAAATGAATTTTTGAAGATGAAAAAGTGAATTGAATAAGGAAGTACATGTAGGCCCTGAAGATAATTAAAGAAAAGAATCACAAAATAAGAAAGTGTCGGGTCGGACCTAATGTTAAAAGGAAGTGACATAAATGGTATGAATACATATCATTATACATTTTTTTGATACACAAGTCGAATTTCAGAGGAAATCATAAGTAAAGAAGGCCAGATTTCAAGGGAGGATGAAGTCTTTTGGTGATGTGTTCTAAGGTATGTTATTTTCAGGTCATCTTACCATTTTCACTACAAAAAAAAATTCTAGAACAATTCAGATGGTTAAATTGCTATGGTATTGAGAAGATGTATCAAGGTACCTGTGGTAAATGTTTCATCTCTTGATTCTCTATAATTATGGAGATACACTCTGTGGAAGATAGGGTTTTTGACTAGTCCTGAAGCTAGTCAATAAATAGGTGTTCCGGGTAAAATAGTCATAACTTATTCATAGAGAATCCAAATTAAGTGGGACTAATTTCATTGGAAATATTATGGACTTTGGTTTCTTGTGTGCGAGTTTCAGAATTTGATGTTAAATATTGAGTGGGGGGCATTATGTACAAGTTCGCTCTCCTGAATAAACCAGAATTGAATAATGTCTACCATTCTTTCTATAACTTCTTTTTGGGGAGAATTCAAGAGTGAAACTTGGAGGTGTTTTAGAGAATACATTGAGTAATATTATCTATAGGATCATATTATTCCAAGAATTGAAGAATTACAGAAGTTGAAGAAGTCTCAAGAAGCATTATCAGGCTCTATGTGATGGTTGGTTGATGGTGATGATTTAATGTAAAGTTTTATTATCCCTCATATATTCTTGAGTGTAAGGAAGGGGCAAGGATGGAGAGTTCAACCCTCTCTTGATATTGGAGGATTGTATCTTCCTCTTGGAGGTTTATCCCTCCCTTTACATTTGGAAGTCGTAGCTATCTTTGGAAGTCATTACTTCCCTTGACCAATAACTATTGATTATTTCTCATATATTGTGCATGGTGTATTGTGGTGTATTGATGTAACTC
This sequence comes from Picea sitchensis, assembly GCA_010110895.2. Classification (NCBI taxonomy): domain Eukaryota; kingdom Viridiplantae; phylum Streptophyta; class Pinopsida; order Pinales; family Pinaceae; genus Picea; species Picea sitchensis. The sequence goes on along the minus strand of SNQJ01S0291424.1, from coordinate 5,085 downwards.
TTATACTATTGTTCATTTCTCATTGGATATAATTGAATGGTTTAATTATAATTTGAAAAGGTTTTTAAATTGTACTTGATACTAATTCACCCCCTCTCAGTATCAACAATATTTTGGGGGATTCTAATGTCATTGGTACAAGTATGGCATATTTTTTAAGGGACAAGCATGTAGTTAACTGTCTAGAGCCACATCCCTATGTAATTATTCTTTCCATGGGTGGCATTGGGAAAAATATCAAAGTAGGGTCACCTACAACATCTCCTTGGATACCATTTCTTGATAATGTTGAAGAGTTTATGTAAACCAACAAATATACGAGAGAGAATCATGCACATATATCTTTCATGCCTGATGTGATTATGCATGTATTAAGATTACATAGATGAGTCCCTGAGCGAGATGGAGAGATAATGATTTCAAAAGAATTTTGAAGATAAGATAGACAATGATGAGGATAATCAGTGGGCTATAGAAGAAGTTATTAAGACCGTCAATGATGATCACGTAGATGAAATTCAATTTAATTAGGCTACAGAAGAACCTGTGGATCAAAAATCTACATAAGAATTATTACATCATCAACAAGTGTTAGAGACAAGGATACACAATCTTGCTAAAGCCCGACAAGAATCTAATCGTGATATACTAGTTCTTATGGAGAGAGGCAGAAGATTTAGCAACGCAACAACCTATCATAATAGAGACCCATGTAAAACATTGCCTACCATAAGGATTTTAGAGCATCATATAAGTAATAATATGGTGGATTCAATTGTGGAAAAATAAACATGTAAAGTTGAAGACCTCTTTGACGAGGAGGAAATTATTCAATAATGCAAGACTATCAACAATCGCCATATTAATTTTCTTAGAGGAAAGGACCAAATGAAAAAAATTCAATGTTACATGGTAAAAGAGGCATTGGAGCAGGCCAAAAGTAAATGAGGCTTTAGGTTTCCATTTGTAGTGGAAATCTACGATTCCTCAGAGAAGGCATGAAGAGTGGTCGGATTCCTGCGGAGGAATTTGAGATTTAGGGAAGAATCAACCAAAGATATTATTCGAGTGAGTTCCTCGTACCATGCTCTAGGAGCTATAGAGGAGTTTTTGGATAATGCAATGGATATTTTACTTATTACCTCTTGGATTCCAAGGTGTTTATATAGTGTTGTGTTGGATGTTTTCATGAATTTTTTTATCATGTTTATGGAAAGTCCACTCTACGCCAAGAAACCTTATTTGAGGGAAGGAATGGTGGAGTTTTTGAATGTTGAGATGAAATACAAAAGTAAGCTACCAGCAATGGTTACTCGTTTTGAATAATATCACATTTCCCAAGAGTATCTTGTATTTAACCTTATGAAGCTTTATGTGGACATTGAATTTACTGGCTCACATACTCAATTCTATGATAGGTTCAACTTACACCATAATATTGCAGAACTATTAGAGTATATGTGGCAGGTTCCTAGTCATCATAAGGCATGGATAAGGGTTTCACAAATACACGACAAAAGAGTGTATGTGAAATTCTTGAATTTTCTCATCAATGATAGCATCTTTCTCCTCAATGAGAGTTTGAATAAGATACCTGAATTGAAAACATTGGAGACTAAAATGGGAGAATGGGAGCAGCGACCATCCCAAGGAAGACAAGATTTTTTTGTCAGGAATATCCTACATTGTCCTTACTTTCAGGAAAAAACATTTTTTAAAGAGGGCGAAAATGTGTTGACGGACGTAAGTGACACACCGTCAATTGGAAGGTCCAATCTGGACTGGGTTTGTCTAATTAACCCAAGCCATTTGGTATGAACTGAACCGACAAGTTTAATGGCTCCGTTAGCCAACTAAGGTCCTAAAAATAATAAAATAAATAAACTACTCTAAAGTTATAACTTTAACAATCGACACACTAATTACAAATGTTTATCTAATAGTGTTAATATATAATGATTATGAACAAGTTTACAAGGTTTAAAATAAAATCTTGCGAAAGTGATTGTTTAATTAAGTTTATGAACAAGATATGAACAATACTCTTTTGATGTTTTAAAGATTTTAAAGAAATAAATACTAAGAAAATACAATTGAAACAATGACACAGAAACAGTCAAAGCTAATTAATGCAATCATCGTCTCATTCATATATAAACAAATCTGGATAAAAGAAAGCAATGCACATACTAACATCTCACTGATCAGTAGTACTAAGATAAATTCATCTCTCTGTATTTTTATGAGATCCTCTTAACCTGTGTCAAGTGTAAACTTGTTGGCAGCCAATTCACATTTTTCTACTATTTTTATAAGCTGCCTACACTAGTGTTTTGCAAACCTTGATTTTCGTCGCAATCCTTGAATAAAACGACACTATTATTTTTGCGTTATTTGCACACTTACCTTTGGTTGTGTTTTCACGACTGCAAGCATGAAAACTTAGTTTTCGAAGTCGCATTAAAATCGTCATTGAATTGTTGTAATTATTCTTGTCGATATGCCCATTGCATTTCCAATTTACTTATCGTTATACGATTGACAAGACTCCATGATCCTTATTCTTTTGGCATTCTTATTTGTTAATATGACTTTGTTTAACAAGATTGTGATGACATTCTTCTAATCGAATTTGTGATGCATTGATGATTGGATTTACATGTCCTTTGATCGATTCACTTGACACATTGGTTTCATGAAAACGCATTTGTGTTGTGGTAAGACCCTTGGTATAAATCGTTTCATACAACACATGTGATATAATCAAACCCTTGGTATTGGTTTCGATTCATTTGTTTGGTTTTAAAGCTATGATAAAACTTTGCTCGCGCAAATGTTTAATCCACTTACCATTGATTTCATTGGTTGATTGAATGACATAATTTTTAACATATGCATATTGGTTTGAATAGTTATTTGCGTCGGCGGTTGTACAGTGGATATGACTATTGTGCATGTAATGAACTAGCTCCACCACCTTCGCACGATATGTCATTAATGTCTTCCCCCTATCCCGGGTCACCCCTGGTGTTTTCGGGTAAGCCTATGAGAATTCTTCCCATGTGCATACTGTGTTCAAACCCTGGCTCATTCACCTCACTCATCGTATGTTCCTGTCTATGGAACCGGTGGTGCGAATAGATCCAAACGGTAGTCAAGCTTTGTTACTGTTCGATGATGCCCTAAAAGATTTAGAAGATAGTGGTTGGCTTGCGTTTATACAGAGGTTTGAGGGCTTTAACCTCACGGTTGCACAACAATTTGCCCTTACCTTTGATGGGTGTAGGGCTACAGTAGGTGACATTTAGCTTTAACTCAATGAAGAATTCATAAGCTCTGCCACAGGCCAGTGATGGTTTAAAAAATCCAAAGTCGACGAGGTTCCATGGCCTTTGCTATTCATATCATGAAAGGTTACATCCTGTGACAAAGGTATGCCTATTTCCACCCTTAAACCCAGGTGGCATGATCCTTTAGTGATTATGAAACAATTTGTGACCTGTGAAGGTCGGTATGGCCTGGTTTTTCTATATCACCACCGGTTGTTGATGAATTTCATGGGTTATCCTTTGAACATACCGCATTACTTCTTGTGTAGCCTTTACAGGATGGCGAAGAGGTTCAAACGCGAAAAGGTTGATAGCAGCGTGTTTCACCATGGCTTGATTAGACTCATCGTCGCTCACCATTTGAGCCTTCAAGGCGATAATTGGCAAGCCTTTCTGTCTAGAAATGGCTTTGCTGGTCCAGAGTCTGTCCAAATTGATAAATTTGTGGTTAGTGAGACTAAGGTCGGGCCACACGTGCCATTTCATGCCCTTCTACCCTCTCCCAAACCCTCGGTCTGCCCTGACATCGACCTACCCGACATCATAACAGACAAGGCTGAGGCTGTTAAGAAGCTTGTGAGTAAGAAGGTCAAGGGTAATCCTACTGTCGATAGAAAAGGTAAAAAGAATGCTCAATTGATATCGAGACTTGCCCAGAATAAGCCTAAGCCAAACATCGATCAAAAACCCATAGTTCTGAGCGAAGACGCGGACTTTGATATCGAGCACTTCCTAGCTAGTGAGTACCCTTATTCCCATGGTCTGTGCTCCGAGCAACCCTATGACTATGTTTCTAATTTTCCCCCGTGCCTAAAAAAAAATCCTAACTACCCTGGAATCAAGTTGCAAAATGAAACCCTCGGTGATTTAAACAAACCCTCACCTGCAATTTCTAAGCCCGAACAGACATCATGTATCCAATGGGATATGTGGCTAGAACATTATTACAATGACGTTCCCTTATTACAATCGAAGATCCAATCTTTAGAGAACCAAGTTGCAGTGTTGTCGAGAGAAAGGGACAAGTTTCAAACTAATGACAAGAAGCAGAAAACCATTGGTTCGATCATCTTTAGGAATGTCGAATTGGCGACAGCCTTCGTCAATTCCAAACTATCATGACCAAGTTGTTTTCTGATTATCCAGGTATGAATTTCGATATCATTTTCGTTTTATGAATTGCTTGGATTAATATAATGAATTGGGTTTTGGTTTTCGATTAGTTTTGTTCATTATTCTAAATGATTTTGTCATAGTTTGATTATCAAAAATGGTTATGTTGTGGATCCTGCACAGTAGATTCATTTTACTAAAGTCGAACATGGTTATGATTTGGGTATGCGATTTTGTCGTGCCCAGATTAGTAGAAGCGAGGGATTCATTTTGACTTGGTGTGGTTTGAATTAATGTAATCAATGGGGTTTGTCTTCATTTAGATTCTGATTGCATAGGAGATTTTTGTGCTAAAATCAGAGCACGGCTATGTTTTGATTTGGTATGATTTTGTTGTGGTTGGATTCTATCGGCTCTGACTTAGTTCTTATGGTTTGATTTTGGAACGATTTTGTGGAATTGAATTGGTATGATCCTCTATATGTGTTATGTGTCATTATTAGTGACTGGGATGATAAATACGATGTAATCTAATAAACTCAAAATAGCACTGTTGACTTTAGCCAGGAACGACTCTGTTTTGTATTGAATCGATATTTTCATTTGGGTTCTGGTTACATTCGACCGTGCTGAAGATCTATTT